>QLON01006257.1:0-12352 GCA_003313675.1 Termitomyces heimii
TAAGAAGTGAAAGAAGAAGGAAAGGAAGGAAATGAGGAGTCCCCTGACATCACCCCCCCTCTAGAGTGTGGCATCTCGACGTGTTGGGTAAAAGTAATTCTGGATGGCCTGGTCTACCTTGGAAAGAGAATAAAGACCTCTAATTGCTCAAGGAGCATTGGGATGCTGCTGGTAGAATTCTTGGACCAAGGCAGGAGCATGGACATTCTCTTGTGGCTCCCAGGAGATGTCCTCAATTTCATAGCCCTTCCACTTGACCTTGAACTGAAGCTTGTTCTTAAAGAGTTGGCTGTCAAGGATCCGTTCCACTTCATACTCTTCTTGGTTGTCAACTAGCACTGGAGGTGGAGGTGGCTGTGGGCGTCGACTTGGAATTGGATCTTCAGGTGCTGGAGAGAGTTTTACCACATTAAAGACTGGATGGAGTCAACTCATTCCACTAGGCAGCTTGAGTCGATAGGCTAGTAGGCTTACTTGCCTTAATATGGAAAAGGGTCCTAGACGGCGATGAGAGAGCTTCTGAGAAGGTCGGATAGTAGCAATGTCAGAGGCATCCAAATAGACTCAGTCTCCTGGCTTGTACTTGGGAGCTGGAGCTCGTCCATGATCATAATAACAGGCTATGTCATCCTTTGCCTTAGCTAAAGCAGCCTTGGCTTCCTCCTGAGCCATCTTCATCCGGTTTAAGAACTTGTTGACAGCTTCATTCTCTGAAGGTTGCCCCCGAGGCTCAAATCCCATTTGGGGATGCCAACTAGTGTCTAGAAGGAAAGGAGACATCTGAGTGGCAGCATGCACATGGTTGTTGTATTGGAACTCTGCCTCTGGTAATAGGTCATCCCAGTCATCTTGTTGCTCATTGCAAAAGAGCCGGAGATACTGTTCTAGCTCCTGGTTGACATGCTCAGTCTGGCCATCAGACTGAGGATGATAGGCTGTGGAAGTGTGGAGCTTGACATAGAGGAGGCGGTATAGTTCTTTAGTAAACTCTGCCACAAACTGTGGTCCACGGTCAGAGATGTAAGCATCTGACAGCCCATGGAGTTTCCAGACATGCTTTTAGTACAAATTAGCAGCACCCATGGCTGAGCAAGTAGTGTGTGTTGGAATAAAATGAGCACACTTGCCACAAAGATCCACCACTACCATGATTGCATCATATCCATGAGAGTCTGGTAGCTCAACAATGAAGTCTACAGAGGCCACACTCCAACGCTCAGCTGGAATAGGCAAGGGAGTAAGCTGTCCCATAGGAGGCTAACAATGAGGCTTAGTCCGAAGGCAAAGGTCACAGGTGGAGGTGTAGGTGCCAATATACCATGACATTTGAGGCCACTAGTAATTCCGTGAGACCAGCTCCAGTGTTTTCCATCTACCAGGATGTTCTGCAACTTGGGAGTCATGATGCTGCTCTACAATCTGCCTCCACAGGTCAGGCAGGTTAGGAACATAAATGTGCCCCCGGAAGATAAGAAGACCATTCTCTAAAGACCATTCATCAGTGTGGACAGACTTTACTCCAGTTTTTTCTCTAGTATGCAAGGCTATAGCAGCCTTAGCTACCAGATCTTCCTGGGCGCCCTCTTGGTTACCTCGGCGGATGTCTTAGAGGATGCTCACCTCTTCTCCCTGGCCAGCCACACCTTCCAGAGCACGGATAGCAAATAGTTCTGGCTTCAGAAGTATAATATGGTCATTGTCATTAGCTCCTGAGCCATGGTCTGCTTGCCTAGAGAGTGCATCTGGCTTGCCCATGCTTCGTCTGGGTTTGTGGTGCAGAGAGAAGTCAAAGTTGGCTAGATACAAGGACCATTGAGCCTGTCAGTGGTTGAGTTTCTTAGCTGTCCGAAAGTACTCTAAGTTCTTGTGATCAGTCCACACTTCGAATTTATGCCTAGCACCCTCAAGGAAATGTCGCCACTCTTCAAAGGACCGAATAATGGCTAACATCTCTTTGTCATGGATCTCATAGTTTCGCTCCACTGCATTGAGACTCTTGGAGTAGAAGGCCACCGGATGCCACTTACCATCCTCTCTTGACTGTTGAGAGAGAACAGCTCCAGTAGCAAAATCTGAGCTATCAGCTTCCACACAGAAGGGAGAGTCATCATCTGGGAACAGAAGGACAGGCTTTGAAGTAACCGCCTGTTTGAGGGCATTAAAGGCTGTCTGCTGTGCTGCATCCCAGTGCCAAGGAGTATTCTTAGTAGTGAGATCAAAGAGAGGCCTGGCATGGTGTGAGAAATCCTGAATAAACCTCCGGTAGAAGTTGGTAAAACCCAGAAAGGCCTGGACCTCCTTCTTATTCTTAGGCTCAGGCCACTCTACTACACCAGCCACCTTGACTGGGTCCATTTCAGCCATTCCATGAGAGATGATCAGTCTAAGATATTCAACCTTAGTCTGCTCAAACTCACACTTCTCTGGCTTGAGATAGAGCTAATGTTGGTGAAGACGTTCCAGTACAATGCATGTAATCTGACGATGCTCCTCTAGAGTCTTGGTATAGATGAGGATATCATCAAGATACACACATACGACACCTTCTGCTATGAGGTCTCGGAAAATGTTATTCATCATAGTCTGGAAGGTGGCTGGGCTATTAGTAAGGCCAAAGAACATTACCAGAGGTTCATAGAGTCCATGATTTGTTCAGAATGCTGCCTTCCACTCATCACCTTCCTTGATGCGCACATTGTTGTAGCCCCAATGGACATCCAACTTGGTGAAATAGCATGCACCTCGAAGGTTGTTAACAAGCTCTGAAATGAGTGGTAAGGGATAGCGATTCTTCACAGTTATTGCATTCAAGACTTGGTAGTCCTGAACCAGACGTAGAGATCCATCTTTCTTCTTAATGAAGAAGACTAGAGAGGCCATAGGAGACTTTGAAGGGCAGATGCGACCAGAGTCTAAATTCTCTTGCAAAAAGGCATCAAGCTCATCCTGTTCTCTAGGAGAGAGAGGATAGACCTTGCAGCTAGTGGGCTCAGCATTGGGTGTGAGCTCAATTGCATGGTCCCACTATTTACGCTCTGGCAGGGAGTCAAATGATGCCTTAGAGAAAACATCTTCAAAGTCTTGCAGGTAATGAGGAACTGCATCTTGGAATGACTTAGGAGCAGAGTTAGCAGCAAATGCCTAAGCTAATCGCTGGGAAGTGGTTTGGCTAGCTCTAATCTCTACTACCATTGGCAGAGGTCATAAGGCAGTCACATAGATTTTATCACCTGTCTCAATAGCCTTGTCTGGAGACTCAAGGTCAGAAGTGCACCTAAATTCACCTTCATATCCCTCTTCCATCTGGGCCTCACTCACCACACCTTGAACATCCTCATAGAGGGCCTCTCTATAAGGGAATGCCAAGGGGGGAGGATCCAGCAGGTCAAGATCAGCAAAGGGAAGGTGCCCCACTTGGCAAGCCTGTACTGCAGCATGTTCCTGGGCTAACACTCTGTGCTCCTTCCTAGCTTCCTGAGCACATGTAGAATAGCGTCGAGGGCAGCGGCTCATGCTCACTTTACCCTTGGCCCAGTCAATCTCTGGATTGTGATCATGCAGCCAGGAGAATCCAAGTATCATGTCCTGCTTTCCTAGGCTGGTAACTGCAAAGACAGCACACTCAGAGTGGGTCTGATAACGAAGAACTAAATCCACTACAGAGCAAATGGATCCAGCTTCATTGAGTGTCCCATCAATGTTGTAGACTGGGATAGGGCAAGAGAGGGGTTGGGTAGTGAGTTGATGTCATTCCACATAGTTGGTGTCTAGAAAGAGCCCAGTAGCACCACTGTCCAAGAGAGCTACAACACTCTGAGTCTGCTGAGTGTCTGTTGTCTCAATCTCTACACTTAGACGCAAGGAGTTGGGAGAGGGAGTGGAGGCAACAACATAGCAATGAGGGAGGCATCGTTTCCAAGCTGGAACACGAGGGCATCAAGTGGAAGGAGAAGAAGAGGAGGTCTGGGCCAAGATCTTAATCAAGGGGGTACTTTGTACGTCGGAGGGAGTGCTTATCATTTCAGTCAAAGAATCCTGAACAGGGAGTGGTATATTGGGGGATTCTATAGATAGACATGCAAACTGGTTAGCACCAGGCGGCAGAGGCGTACAACTCATCCGTCACTCTACTGAAAACCCTCTCTAGCCAGACTAACAGACTCTTCCAATGGTTCAGCTACAGCTTCTCCTGAACCTGAGAACTCATCCAGGGATTCTGGTATAGGCTGTATGTTAGGAGAAGGGTTTTCCTGAGCATCTTTAGCAGCCAAAAGCTGGAGAAGGAGCTCTTCCTGCTCTGAGGCTGAAAGATAGCACACCTCCAACCCCTGAGGGCAATATTGAGCAAAGTGGCCAGGCTTTCCACAGCGGCTGCAGAGGAAAGGAAGTGAGGAGCATTGACAAGAGGCATCAACATCCATTGGAACTCCAAGAGGAAGTAAACATGCTGTAGGCACCTGAGCAGGAGGTGGAGCATGAGAGGGAAAGGGAGGCTGAAGAAAAAAACAAACAGGGGGAGAGGCATGGAAGGTGGAACAAGGAGTAGTTCCACAGTGGAGCTCACATCGTAACTCCATGAGCTGCCACTGATCATGTGCTACCTGATACCAAGACTCAATACTTGTGTCATCTGGTCATCCCTCAGCCATGCTGTTGATATGGTCCATGAGAGAGGGAAGAAGGCCATCTTGGAAGGTGAGACAGAGCTGAAGGCCATCAGAATAGGAGGCCTGCTCAGCCAGAACTCTGAAGGAGTCAATATACTGATCTAAGGTTTGCTTTTCCTGTCCATATCGATGAGGATCTCGAAGAGTAAGAGCTGCTACCTTAGCAGGGTCCAAGGGAAAAAACTCTGCCTGAAACTCCTTCTCAAACTGACCCCAACTTCCAAAACTCTCTACTCCTCCAGGGTGTTGAAAAACTCATAATATATATGTTGAAGCTTGCCCAGACTTCATATAAGAGAGAACCCAGGCAATCTTGAGAGCATCAGAGGGGAAGGCTTCACCACTGAGCTGGATATAGGTGATGCAAGACTGCAAGAAGCGCTCCCCCATGGCTCGATCACCATTGAATGTATCTGAGAGTGCTGGGTGAGGAATATTGGTGGGAGCTGGGGAGGAAGCCATAAGCTGAGGAGCTGGGGGTGTGTCAGCCCTAACTGGAGGTGTCTGAAGAGGAGTAGAAGTGAGAGGGAGGCGCTCTAAGAGGGCCTGGAGAGAATGGGAGATGGTATCTGTAACTTGACATAATCCAGCAAGTTTGGTAGTGTGAAGGGTGAGGGAAGCTTGAGTAGTCTGCACCTGAGTCTCCAGAGCAAGCAAGCGACCCCAGGCATCATCCTGAGGGGCAGAAGAATCTAGGGGAGTGTCTGAGGGGGCTGGTTGGGTAATAGAAGCAACAGAGGAGCAGGGAGTAATCTAGTGGGGGAGAAACCTAAAGGGACAAGAGAGGGCTCAAGCAGGCTGAAGGGAGCTTCCATACTGAAATGTAGAGACTTGTTCTGCTGTAAGGGTGACCTCTGGAGGCTATGGCTCAGTCACACAGCTGGCAGAGGGAAATTCAAAGTGTATTAGAATATGTACTGACAATATTATAATAACTACTCACCTGGCAGAGGGAAATCCAAAGAGAACAAGTCTGGGGATTCCTTATGCCAGGTTGGACGCTTCTGGGGCTTCTGAAGCATGGGAAATAACTGTACAGTACAACAAAACCTTAAAAAAGCGTGGAAAACAACTGTACAGTACAACAAAACCTTAAAAACTCGAAAATTGACTAACCAAACAATAGTGCAAACAAGGCAGGAAAACTCCGGACTTTAGAAGTCAGAAAGGCAAACTCCGGCTTATGTAAGCAGCCTGGAAGCGGTGCTGAAGGGTCCACACTTGTCTGGATGATAGCTAAAGAACTAGAGCACATCAAAGGTTGAAAATAGTGTTAATAGATAGTGTTGAGAGAATGGAAACAACACCATGAGAGAAGATAGAAGAAGTAAGAAATGAATGAAAGGAGAGTGAAGGAATAAGAAGTGAAAGAAGAAGGAAAGGAAGGAAATGAGGAGTCCCCTGACACCGGGGAGGGACTGGATGACACCCGCCTCTTCCCTTTGTCCAGGCACCCCCCAAGGCCCTTGTGGCTGCCGGCCCCGGCCTAGGTCACCCAACGGGTGATCAGGACTACAAGGCGACCCCAACCCCCCACCTGGCTAACTCCCCGGCTCCCCGAACCCCCACCCAACACCTCTGTGGACGCCTCCTCCACTGGCTCCACCACCCAATCCCACTCCTCAACTCCCATCCTCTGGGTAATCCCCCCCAGCAGCCACCCCTGCTCCCAAGAAACACAACGTGCCCTCCACAGTGCCGACATGGAACATCGCTTGTGGTTGAGGTGGCACACCTCACACACAGCTGTGTCCCGGTGAGACAAGGGGCCCGGGACCTCAAACAGACAGGGGACCTGTTGCTGGGCGCAGTGCAAACACTGTGCCGAAATCAGCAAAGAGACCCAGAGCTTGAAACCACTCACTAGTCCATTGCTCACACACCAGGCATGAGCAGGCAGATCCCAGAGCCTTTCCAGGGCCTCCCTAAATTGATCTTGGGTTACAGTCGCCCACGCTACACAACAACTCTCCGGGACCTTGGAAACAGCCCCTATTGCCATCCCAGAACAATGGAAACAAGGGGCGGACAGCCTAGGGTGGGGAGGGGGTTGGACAGTTTTTTGTGCAAAGGTAGGCACAGGGCGACTTGGTCGGGGCTCTGGGGGGACACTGGAGCCCACATCGAGGGCAGGCTCTGAGAGGACACTAGGGCCTGCATTAGGAGCAGGCTCCGGGGGCTGGCTGGGACCCACCTCTGGGGCAAAATTATGGCGTAGTTCTGGAAAAGGAAGGTCAGTCAGAGTAAACGGTCAATGTGGCAACACTCACGTTGAACAAGCACAGCCACATGCGCTTGGTACCGCGTGTCCTGGGCCTCCCACGCGACCAGGGGGGCCACTTCATTAGTCACCAGGGGTGTCAGGGAATGCATCAGTATGTGCGACATGATTAAGCTGATAGTAAAATTTTTTTTTTGATACATGGCAGGTCAGGTGCCAGATCCCATGACTGGACCCTGGACCGAACCACCAGTTACATGCGCCTCGGAGGGTCTCGGCACTGAGGGGGGGGTGATGTCACGACTCCTTCTGGAGTCCCCCGGAACAACCCTGGAACTCCACCCGGGACCCTCTCCACAACATGCCCTGCCCCCACAACTACCAACGCCGCCATTAACTTGCATCACAACCACCATCAGCCAACCCCCCAGGAACCCTGCTTCATGGACCCTGGGATTGACCACCATCAACCGCCAGATCATGCTACCCGCTTCCAGCCATCATGCATCACAATTCCCCCATGCCAATTGATCGCGCACCCCACATGCACAATCCCAGTATACAGTCCCAGCCTGCTACTCAATGCCTTCCAGAAACCATCCCAGACACCCCAGAACCCCGAGACCCGACCCCGTAGTACTTATAACATAGTTCACCACTGTATTCGCTAGTCTTGATATTACCTGAATTGTTGCGTGCCCTTTGTTTGACTGGTACACATTGACTGGCACACTTTGACTGGCATGCCCAAATAATTGCATGCTCTAAGTTTGGTATGCACTTTGCAACTCTTAATTTACTAACCGGGTCTTGTCTTAGAACCTCCAGTTCCAACTCGACCCCCGCCAACTCTCAACCTCCACAAACACCCAAAACCCCCAGATCAAGTTCCATTTCCCTGGGACCACCCTCCCTGTCTGCGTCTTGAACCCCGGAGCCTTAACCCCAGAGTTTCAGACACCCGGGTATTTGTAGATCAAGTCTGCCTCATAAGGGCATTGCTTTCCCAGAAAGCCCCCGAATCAGTGGAACCTGACAGTTGTAGTGCTCAACTATTTCTACCAGGAAAATTACTAACCAATTAGAAGAAAATTGTTAGCAAAGCATTGAAGTTTGATCTGGATTTGAGTATTTAAATGACAAAATTAATGCACTCATTGTTATCTACTCATTCTATAAATAAATAGCTGATAGTCCTAATAATATTGTGTACAGAGTCTGTTTTTAGCATGAATTTTAAGAAGGCTCAATGTTTATATAAGAAAAGTGCAATTATAGTCATGGTAAAAATGACAAAACATGAAAGAATGTTTTTGTTTTCTTCTATTTTGCCATTTTAATCCTTTTAATTGGAAAACTGTACTTATTGCAGTACAGAATTCAAAAAGAAAAGAGTTACTAGATTAAAAGGCATGAGATCCAGTCACATAGTAATATATTAGTCTTAAACTGTGAGACATGACAAAGCTATTGATTATCAAAAAGTCTGAATAAAAACAGACTTCTACTAAAAACTGAAGGCAAATAATATAGCTAGAACCACTTTAAAATTTTCTCTTCAACTCAAGTTAGATTAGCCTTATCGGTAGCTTAGATGCTGAGAAATTAGCTTATTAGTATTTTAATCTAATGCACACTCAATTCTATTATGTGATTATAATTATGTGACTATGCTCAGGTTAGATGATTTATCTTATATAAATATTAAGCATTTTTGACAGAGTTATTGGTTAGTGCACTAATAATAAATTAAAGCAATCACTACAGATCTGATGGGATCTGATGGCATCATCAGAGATATGATTGCATCAACTGATAAGATAATCTACTGCTAAATGGGGTTGTGGCTATGCAAGGCCATGAGTTGTGGCCTATATGGTGAAGCTTGGTGATCTTGGTGATTGGATCAGTGATGTTGGGTGTTGAGAGAGAAAAAAGTGGGAGTCAGTGTGGCCATACCCAGGAGAGTGTGGTGGAGTCATGACATGCCCACATTATTAAGAATACTTGTTAATTATTTAAGATAAATCATTTGATCTGCAGAGACCTGAGCACAGCCACAGAATTAATTTGGATATGAATATAAATCAAAATACTGATAAACTGATTTCTCAACATCTAGGCCACTGATAAGGCTGATCTAACATGATTTGGAGAGGGCTTTTTAGAGTAGTTGTAGTGTCATTTGCCTACAGCTTTTAGCAGAAGTCTATTTTATTCAGACTTTTTAATGATTAATAGCTTTGTCTTGTTTCATTGTTGAGACAAATATACTAATATTTTTAAGTTGAACAATAATAATGTTCTCCTAGCCCATTCATTGAACTAATTGTAAGCTTCTTTAGCAATGTCCAACCCTCTGCTAGCCTTGCTTGCTCCTTGCTTGCTTCTTGCCCACTCTTACATTTGCTTGACCCTTGTTCATTGCTTGCATCCCTGGCTCTGTGGAGGAAGGAGTTCCACAGATGTCAAGCCTTAACTTTACACTTTTCCTACCATGTGTATAGTTATATTTGTAGACTATATATACATAGTACTGATTATACTTTGGATCCTGTCTCTGCCAGCTGTGTAACTAAGCCACAGCCCTCAAAAGTCACCCTGGAAATATGGATCAAAATAGAATTAAATAAATTTGTAAATACCATATTCTGCAATGATTTGTTAAATTAATCAAATCTTAACTAGAATAGAGTTTTGAATTTAATAAATCTGATTGACCTCAATGTAGAGTTAAGAGTCTTTGTAACATTGCATTGCTCATAGTTCATCCTACAATCACTGCTGGCAGCTGATACTTTTTCCCCAGGAAACAGGGAAAAAGAAATGTGTCATGCCATTTCTTATGCACATATTTCCAAGAGAAAAAGACATTTTACATTGTTTAAATTCTTTTTCACCTGGAAATATATGTGTTAGAAATAGCATGACACACTTCTTTGTTTCTATTTTCTGAGTAAAAGGTTATGGGCTGCCAGCAGTGAATACTGCTGACTCCCTCACTTTCTGATGTATTTCACATTATCCTCAACAAAAACTGGGAATATCTAATTCTCCAAGTCTTGTCATAATGTATGGTAATATCTTTCAAATCATACGAAACATTACTCAGGAGGTCACTCTCCTTTGAATAATTGGAATAGTTAGTGCATCACAAAAGCCTCTGTGAATTGAGGAATTGCCACTGCCATGGGTGTCTATAGATCGGAATGGTGATTGTTGAGTCATGCCGGAGTAGTCAACATATTTTGTCGAAACATAGACTTTTAAAAATCCGACATCAACATTTTGCCCTTGTCTAAGGTAGTATGTGCATGGAGGGTAGCCAGAGTTGCCAATCCCAGTGGTCAAGATTCCCTTTGGTAGAAGAGAGAAGTCAGGCTGGTCATTAATAGTGGGAAAGCCCTTTGGCAGATAATAATCCGCTGCAAACGCCTATGGTCAGTAAGTGACACAAAAAAATGTTGCACAAATCACCAATGCTCAAATCGCTAACATCAAAATAGAAAAGGGCCACGTAAAGAGGAACGTCAGATTTACTGGTGATTTTGTAGCCGTAAGGTTCAGCCTCGTCTCCGACGTCGATGAATATTGTACCATTGATGTTCAAATTTATCCCGCTGGATTCAGGAACAAAAATCTCGTCAAATCCGTCCGTAAATTGTGCGGTCCCTTGCAGTTTGAAACACTCGACATCAACCATGCTGGTCAAAGTAACGTCCTCGCTGGAGCAATGCAGATGCCAATAGAAGTCTGCCGCACTTAGCAGGATAGAGCGGAGATACTCAGATTCGGTTATTCTGATTTCGTGGAAGGGCATATGAATTAGGCCATACTGGCGGCATATCCTGTCCTTGACTTCAAAGCAAATCACTTGGTCACGTGTACTGATAACAAGGTGTGGCTCCTCGTAAATATGTTTCGCAAGACGGATGATACGCCCGTTGGGTTGAGCTTGTATTTCTTTGAGTAGCTGTACGAGATGGTAACAGCATGGGTCGTCCGGATGGATGAAAAGACAAAGGTCTTGTCCTTTTTTAACATGTGTCTGGATAGCGTATGCAGACTGTGAGAGAGTGAACGATGCACCATCGACAGCAATGCATTGAGTCGTGAAGGGGGTTGTACCAAATGCAACAATAGAACCAAGGGCGGTGGACAGTATCTTATCAGAATATACCACGAACTCAGTCCCCTTAATGATGCCATGTTCTTCACCTGCTGCTAGGATAAACTCGTTCGGCTTCCCAGGCCTTGGATGGACAGAATACATCGTGAGAAATCTATTGACCTCGAAGTCAAATAGCCTACGACCTTGGTTGATTCCTTCGCATTGAGGATTTTGGCTGAAAACATGGAGTGAGAAGATGAAGAGGGGACCACAATATGCTCACAAAGGAATATATGGCAAATGCTTGATCACATCGGCACAGGTAAGTTTTTGGAAACCGTCTTGTTTGAGCAGGTTCAGAAATTCCGAAGTAAAAGCCCCATGACCTTGACTCTCCAGAGCTGGCTGGCCCGGAGCACAGGCTTTTAACAAGACGTGAGAGCTGATATTATTTTTCTTGTCTAAAGCATTCGCTCCTATCCATGGTTCTGAAACTAATAAACTCGAAGGAATGGTATAGCCATGCGGTAACTGTATGCCGCGGATCGTATGGGCTCCCTCGCTCGGGATCTTTGTGGTTCCCTGGCCAAAGTAGCAGCAATCAAGGAGAACCGTCTGTCCCGGATTCGGAATCAGATTTTAAAATGAAACTAACAAAAAGCTTACAATATTGTTTGATTTAGCCATGGAAACGTCGGTGAAAATTTGAGAAAGAGCGATATCAAATATACCCTGGCCTCGCACGTCACTTGATCCTTGCAACTTGAAATCATGGGGGAGGAGCATTTGAATCATGCCATTCGCAGTATTTGTCTTCCATCCAGGAATTGGTGAACATTCACTGCCATGACCAGCATAGTATATGAAAATAGGATCCTGCGCGTGAATGGCACTATTGTGAGCAAGACCCCGCAGAGTCTTCACGATTGCCTCTCGCGTCGCCTCTTCGTCACGTAAATTCACGATACGGTCCTTGACAACACCAAGTTCCGATATAAGAAATCTCTCGATTGCATCTGCATCACTGACGGCACCACAGAGGTCGGGGATTTCAGGGTCCTTGTACTTGTCGATTCCAATTAAAACGGCAAACAAGGTCGAGGGACGTCTGCCATGTGTCATATCTCTAGCTCTTCAAAATCTAACGAGAAACTTACATCTCCAGGACACTCGATTGGAGTGGACCTGATTGAGCAGTAGGAAATCTAAAAGAGCAGTCAACGACGAGGTGACAGGAAGAGATTGGAACCAAAACTCGCTCTTGGTATTTGGGTAATTGTATGGGTGGTACGTCGATGCCTTGATCTGTAATAGGGCCTTGCTGAACCGCAGAAGGTCTGTAACCTGGTGAGC
>QLON01006262.1:0-14459 GCA_003313675.1 Termitomyces heimii
GGGAGGGGAGGGGGGGGGATACACTCTGGTCGTGGATTGGCTGGGGATTCACACGGACATTGTTTGTAGGTGGATCTCGATCTTCTGATGGGAGATGACGCGTGACCCAGAGGACCGGGACGAGAATGCCAAATCGGGTACTGTGAAAAGGGCGTATTGTTGTAGGAACAATAGAGGCAATCTTGATTGGGAGCGTATAAGAACGGCGCGTGCAATTGTCTGGGGGGGTACAACCACTAAAATGCCCGCCCTCCGCACTCGCGACAGCGCCGCACTACAAGTGTCGACAACTACAACTACAACTACCAATGACGCGCTGCACGTGCCAACACTCGCAATCATCTCTCCGACTCCACGCGCCTTTGCATTTCCAGTCACGTACGCACTCGACCGCAGCCCGTGCTCGTCCCCATCGCACTCCCCTTTCGAGCCAGACCTCGGCGCACTCGCCCTCTCTACCACTCCCCCGCCTGCGTCCCCCGCGTCCTCAGGGTCAGCACCAGCATCACCGCACCACCGGCGGCGCAAGTCGTCGGCGTCTCCCGGCGAACGACGGCCGAAAAAGGGCGACGAGGATTACATCAAGCGACCCGAGAACGCGTTCATCCTCTTCCGGCGTAAATGCTGCGAGGAACGACAGGCGGCGCTGGACGTGCCACAGGCGGGGTCGACGGACGGACCAGCAAAGAAGCAGAGGCAGGCGGACCTGTCAAAGACTATTAGCCAGCTCTGGAAGGGCCTGGGGCCCGAGGAGCGGCAGTACTGGGAGGACCTCGCACGCGCACGCAAGAAGGAGCACGAGGAAAAGTACCCAAATTACGTCTACCGCCCACAGCGCGCACGCGACAAGGATGGCCGCCCCAAGCCACGCCGGCCCCGCCGGACCGACACCGACACAGACGACGACATCGCGTTTGTCGTGCCCGTCCGCCATCACGCGCGTTCGGCCTCGGCACCGACGCCGCCGCCGTACCAGTCGATCCACGTGCCTCCAGTGTATCACATGCCACCCTCGTGCCCCACGTCGCCCTCGCTCCTGCCCATGATCTCGCGCCGTGCTTCCCACGATCCCGTGCAATTCAACTACCCAGCGCTCCAAGGCATGTTCTCCATGGCCGGCTTAGAACCACAGCCACTCCTTCTCCCACCAACTCACCTCTCCCCCGCCTCCTCTGCGCCCTCGTCCCCCACTGACTACCCCCCCTTCGACCTCGGCCTCCAAATGGAGATGCAGCTCCAGCACGAGTTTGCCCAGTTCGCTTGGGACCCCGTACCCGCCCCTCTCCAAGACTGGAACCCCATCCTAGACACAAACGACTTTGACATTTCCGCTATCCCTCCCATCCAGCTCGACCTCTCCAAATGCACTGACGACTACCTCTCCCCTCAAGACTCCTTTGACCCCATCTTGTTCTAGTCAACAGACGCTGTGCGTCTCGGACGGATCTTTCTTCTTTGCTTTTGTTATCTTTTCTTGGTTTACCTCTCGGACTTTGTCTTTTTGTTCTTGTTGTATCATTAGCTTTACTTGCACCACACGAGGGACGCCCGCCTAGACGGCCGCCCAACTCCTGCGCTACCTCCCGCGACCCTCTAGCCCCCCGCCCCACTCGCGTATACCCCATACTCCACTTTATTCCCATATATGCTCGTCGTTATTGTTTACTTACTTACCCTCGATCTGTTCTCCCATATCCTTATCCTTATCCCTATCCTTACTCCGCCTCCCAAATACAACAGTATTGTTTGAACAAGCAAGACAATAAGTGAAACTCAAACCACCGCACAAAGAAAAGAAACCGGTATCCCGGGATAATTATGCACGCGATAAAAAACGCCGGAGTGGGCACACACCAAGAAAGAGAATCTAGAAAGATGAATAGAAAAAATTCCGACCTCGGAAATAACGCGGTGATATAATGAGATAAGGATGACAATTGAGGTTTCGAGGTTCGAGTTTCGAGCTTCGAAAACCGACATCACAGCACCCCAAAAAAACAAAACAAAAAAACAGACAAAACAATAGAGAAAAAAAAAAGAACTCTTTGATTCATCTTCTCAACGTTTCGCGCGTGGGAGCGGCGGCGAAGCGTCGAACCGTCACAGTAACATGTGACATGTAACAATGTGACGCATGACATGACATGCATGACACACGTGTGCGTGTGACCCACGGGGACACGAGGTTCACAATGTCCCGATTTGGTCAACCACAAAAAAAAAGGGGGGAGAAAAAAAAAATCAAAGTGTGAAAGTGGAAGCGCAAAGTTCAGTCAAGGTTCGTGTCGTACGCATGAAGCTTGCTTGACAGGATATACACACCGACCGACCGACCAACAGAAAAGTTTTTCTCTTCAGGGTTTAGGGTTCCGTGCCGAGTCTCCCAGGGTCGTCGTAGTGGTGTTTTAAGACGCCGGACGGAACAGACCTTGGACTACACGCCAAAGGGGCCAAAGGTGGAAGGTAGAATGGTTTAGATAGAGGACTCTATGGGCCTGGGCCTGGACCACCCACCTACCTGTCTGCGTGTGTGCGTGTATGTGTAATAGGCGACGTCATGGGATTGTAGAGGTTATCTGAGTGGTTCCCTCTGCCGAGTCCGAGTGGGGACCTGACGCTCGAGAGAGGGCGGTTGCTAGAGTGATGGATGCATCGGTTGCGATTTGGGGTTATGACAAGGTGGACTTACGATGGTGATTGTGATTTTGATAATCGTTGTGTTTTCAATGATTATCCTTGTCGGCACTATCGCTGGCGACGGCGATGACCGTGAACGAAACGACAACCCTTTTACGTCCGACTCGAGACTCGAGGTGGACGTGTGTTTGACCGACAACGGCGAAGCGAACAACAAAGAAAAAGAAAAAAAGCTTATCTGTGCCGACAGACAGACAGTCCTGACTAATCCGCTGCTTCGTCCAGCTATGAGTAAGCTTTGGTGGCGGCAAGTAGTGCGGCGGCGCCCTTTCTGACTCGATAGGGTGTCGAGGTTTGTGTTCTAGAATGGCAAAAAAAAATTGATTGAGGTAAGAAGGACCTCGATGGAGTACTTACTTACCCCCATGACATGTATGTACATCGAGACCATCTCGATGTCGACACGAGTTTGGACTGCATCTATTGTTATCGCCACAATGGAGAAGCACCATGACAATTAGCGCGCCGAGTTGGGAGCATCGTATAGAACGACTGCAGAGATCGAGGGGAGATTCAGGGAATGAAAAAACGACATGTTTCTCCTCTTGAGGCTGACCTCTGAAGATATATAAGACTCCACGCCTACAGACCGCCTCGTGGCGGAACACGTTGCGTCTGCCACGACCTTTACAGGCTCTCAGCCTCTTGTATCATCCAGTTCCTTCTACTTGAGCACGGCGTCACCCCAGCGCCGCCTGCAGCGTCGGCCGACATCCAAGAAGGCGAGTAGTACATTCCACAAGGCGTTGAAAGCGCGGGACATTCGAGGTTAGTCAGCGCCCACAGTCCGCCTCGAGGCGTCATCGTGATCTAGGACGCTAAGTACACCTGGTCTCCAAGAACAATGAAAGACTGACATGCGAATGTCCTCGTGGTAGGAACAGGCAGCAACGGAAAAAGGGCATACTCGTTCGAGTTTGAGGTCAAAGGCTACCGGGGGCAACGTATAAGAGTAAGCTCGTCGCTTTGTATTTTTCGAGAGGCCTTTCTCTGAAATGGGATAAAGGGACATATCGACAAGAACTGGATACTGTGAACAATGGCCCTTCCTTGGTTCGCCTCACGGCGATAACTCAGTGTGGGCGCTCTTGGAAAATTTTCCGATCCGTGTGGTCTGAAATTCGCCGCCTATAGAGCGACCATGCGACCGTGACACAACGCAAACGTGGCGAGAAGCGCTATGCAAAAGTTGTGAACGTTTACGCGCGGCAAGTAAGTCATCGGAAAACGAACATATGACCCTAGACGCGAGTCGGGGACATCTTGCGAGTATGTACTCATGATAATTCAAGGGTAGTGTGTTTGACGTGTCAGACTCCGTCTTGAAGCAAGACACAGCAGACTTAAAGGCTACTACCCTTTGATGTTACAAGGAGAGCCACGGTTATTCACTGCTATGAACGGTGGGAAAGGAAACGCTCTGCAGCAAATGGAATACGAACCACATATCTACCAAGAAACCGCGTTCCGAGGTGCGTCTCAGTCAAAATATTCCATCATTTATACACAAAGATGCAGAGAATACAATTCATCTGGGGGTCTCAGTCTCTAAGGGATGGATTCAAGCAGAGAGCATGTCGAGACGACTGAGTGTCAAGGGAACGCGTTGACACCGACGGAGATGCCATGGTTAGGGCAAGTCGTGGTCACATGACCGTGCATCCGACTTTTCCTCAGTTAATAGGATACTGACCAGGCGCATTCAAAGTTTCAAGGTAGCTTTGAAATCGGTTGTTAACAGATAATACTCAGTTGATGTAGTAACAACTGTATTCGCTATATATACCTGTTAACAGATAATACTACTCGACTCGTTAGATATGAGGTAATTTAGATAAGTGTAAATATATGCACCTCACTCGGTGTAGTAAACGACTGAGGTGGTTGGTCTCCATATTCAATCAGTATTCCTTGGAACTATATACAGTTCTTTTTCCTCCGCAAATTTCCTTCTCCTCTTAGAATATGTTGAGAGAGATTGTTGGTTTGAAGGAATGCTGTTCCAAATAGACTGTGCTATATGTGTAGGCATGATGTACCCAATCTGCAGAAATGCAATTGTGGAGCACATAAATGGCATTGCCATTGCTGAAGTTAGTTTTTCCAATGCATTGTTGGATGTATATATCTGATGGCAGTTGACTGTACTTCCAGTTATTGGTTAAAAGTGCCAATGTATTAGGTTGCTGACCTGGAGGCTCACTCTGTTGAGCAGAAATCTACTAGTTGGCTCTTGCTGAAAAGGGAGACTCACATGGAAGTCTGAGGTTAGTGCTGAGGTTAAGCACCAAGGAGAGTGTGAGGGATGGAGGAGATAATTGAACTGTGAAAGAAGTAGGGAGTACAAAAAAAGGGAAAGGGAGCCAAAAAATCAGAGAAGTATGGTAGGTAAGATGGAAATAAGTAGACAGAGAAATAGAGTTGAGATAGAGAAATGGAGTTGAAATAGAAATAGAAATTGAATAAAGAGATAGAAAGAAGATTGGATTGGGGAAGAAAAGGAAGAGGATGAAACAGGAAGAAGTGAACTAAAAGTAAGATAGGGGGAGGAGAGGTCAGTGAAATAATAGAGTAAAACTAGAGGGAAAAAACTGGAAAGATCAGGAAGTCAGAGCTAAGTTGAGTTAAAGGAAAAGGAAAATAAAAAAAGAGAGAGCTAGGAGAAATAAAGACAAGGATGGATGCAATAGAAAAAGAGAGAAGAGATTGATTCAGGAAAGAAATAGAATAAAATTAGTAGAAATAGAGATATAGAGGAGACTAAGAGTGAATAAGAAGACTGGAGAAGTGTGAGCAATATCAAGACTACTATACTAAAATTATGAGGCTACTTTCTAAGTACTTGTGGAATGTCTTAGACTTCAGAAGTAATTGTGCACTAGAGAAAATTGAGCCTTGGCATAATTAGGCAGTGGAATAATTGCATGAGAGTTAAGAGTTGCAGGACAATTATGCAGAGTGGCATTTGTATGGTGTTGGGAGTGATCTGGCCCTGTTGTGAAAACTAAGCATTGTCTGGTTGTCAAGGAGTAGTGACTTTGGGAAAGTCTGATGATCTCAGTGATAGTTAGGTATCAGAAAAGAAGGAGGCATAGAGATCAGTGTGATCATGCCTAGAAGAGTGTGATGAGGTCATGACATCACTCTCTCTTTCACATTAAGACTCTAGAGACACTGTGGAGCTCCAAGAGTGCTAGGTGTGGAGGAGCTTTGTGCCTGCATTCCTGCCAGAGTCAAAAAAGAAAATGGAAAAATTTTCCAAGCTTTTTCCCATGGTTTTGTTCATATCATCCCCCTTTAAGTCTTGTTTCTCAAGCTCCCCTTCTCCTCAAATTGACCATGTGGACAATTGGATGACATATGAGAAAGAGCAGTTCTGATGAGACATGATGGTGGACATTCAAGAGATCAACCATTTGTATCATATGTATCCTTGGCATGTCACTGATTTATTCTGTTCACCCTTTGTAGACCTTCAAGAGCAGAAGGTAGGTGGCTTGACTGCTTCCTCCTTAGTTCCATCATTGTCTAGTCTCTCTCTTCCCCTTGTTCTTCTAAGGATGTATCCCAGAGCCATTGTACCTCACCCTTCCCATAGCATGTCTCTGACTCCATATGATGTGGAGAGGGCCTTAAATTAGTTTTCCCCCTTCTCTGCCTCTTCTTTTGAATAATATGTTGCTCATACCCCCATGCATATCCTTCAGCTCCCCATTTTATGCCCTTACCTTTCCATTAGTGTGATTTTTGTCATATCCAGGGAGTTTCCTATACTCTAGCTTTAGTCTATTCCCAGTTTTGTCAGGGGCTGGTAATGTGTGAGGTCTGCTGGTTAAAGCATGCTTACTGTTCATTCAAACTTTGATAGGTGGCTATGCAGTTGTTGGAGCCAAGAGTTGGAATTCTGAATGAGTCTATGAGGTTTTAGGTAGTAAGCATTCTGAGCCCCAGCAGTCAGTCATTAGGCCTTCTATCAAGAGGTGGGTGTAGAGTCAAGTGCAGAGTCACCAAGCATTTAATAGAAGTAACTTATTTATTGAGTTAATATTATCAGGGGAGAATTTGTCTCCTGAGAAGGGTCAGTTGATGTTAAAGTTGGAGCTTTTGGGCACAGAGAACAAGAATGAGGAGAAAGTGGCATTACTAGTTGTTGACTAGCAGGAGGTTTATTAGGCCATGAGCATCATTTGCTTCTCTGTATTATCATTCAAATGCCTCAGTATCTCTGATGGAGCTTCTCTCCTAATCCTCCTTCAGAGCTTGACAGTCTCTGGGCAAGGTTTTTGGCCCAGTCAGCACACTTAGCAGTAGAGGTAGACATCATAGTGCTTCATCAGTTCCTTGAGGCTAGCAATAGTGCCTTGGCCCTTGCTCATATAGAGTTATTTGAAGTGCATTAGGAGGTTGTTGGGAAGCTGTCAAGATCATAGTTGAGAGTTGGAGTGGATCTGCAAAATGTTAAGATAGTGAGTAGAGGGAGATTGGAGAAGCTAGTGCTTATTTCCAAGCATTTACTCTGATCCAATACAGCTCCTTCCTTAGTTGCATTGCCTGGCCTGGAGGTGGGTTTTGTAAGGGTGATCTTTGGAGGCTGTGGCTCAGTTACATTGCTAGCAGAGGAAAATCCAAAGATGTAATAATAAAGGTAAAATAGATACAATGATGGAGTGCTAACCTGGTGGAGAAAAATCCAAAGAGAACAAGTCTAAGGATTCACTTTGCCCATTGATAAAAAATATTCTGAGGTTGAGTTATGTGACTGTCACATGTGACATTATAGTGTGATATTGTCATATCAATGTCATTCCTTGTGACTGATGTGACTAATGTCACAGTCATGGTCACAGTCACATCATGAGTCATATAGCCACCAGATTATAGAGGCTGTGTGACTTGGATCACTTTTGACAAGAATTCTGATGGAGCTCTCATCAGAAGTGATCCATTTCTCAGTCTAGCATTGGCTCCAAATTAATGAGGAAGTTTGTTTCCATGGTTTAGCCAGTGAGGAGTTCAATGAAGGTGCTTGACAGTGAGTGAATTAGAGTGCAAAGGCCTGAAAATTGGAAGGAAACATGGGCTAAGGGACCTCTAAATGGGTAGTTCCCTAACATCATCCCCTCTTTAAAGTGTATTGCCCCAATGCACTGGATAGAAAAAGTTGTGAAGAGCATGATCTACTAGAGTGAATGAGTATAGTTCACAAATAGGTCAAAGAGTGTTAAGATGCCTTTGGTAAAAATCCCAAATTAGATTAAGTGCATGAATGTTCTCCTATGATTCCTAAGAAATAGCTTCAATTCTATAGCCCTTCCACTTGACCTTGAACTGGAACTTGCATCAGAAGAGGCAACTGTTTAATATCTTTTCCACCTCATACTCTTCTTCATTATCATGGATTACTAGGGGAGGAGGAGGCTTGGAATGACATTCTGGAATTGGATCAATAGGTGCTGGAGATAGTTTAACCATATTGAAGATAAGATGCAGTTGCTTTATTGCTGGAAGCAGCTTAGGCAGTAGGCTAAGGGCCTCACTTAGTGCTCTACAGTGAAAGGGCCTAAGTTATGGTGAGACAGCTTCTTGGAGGGCCAAATAGTGGAGATATCTGATGCATTGAAGTAAATTCTGTCACCTGGTTAATACTTAGAAGCAGAAATATAATCTTGATTATAGTAGCATGCCATATCTTCCTTAGCTTTTATTAGTGCTGCCTTTACTTCTTCTTGTGCTATCTTCATCCAGTTGACAAACTTGGTTACTAACTTATTTTCTAAGGAGCATGCTTGAGGTTTGAAACTATCTAAGAATGATGGCCTGTATTTATAAAGAAGGAAGACACTTGCATGGAGGTGTGAACATGGTTATTATATGGAAATTCTGCATCAGGTAGTAGATCATCCCAGTCATCTTACTGCTCATTGCAGAAAAAATATAAGTACTGCTTTAGCTCCTAATTTATGTGCTCAGTCTATCCATCTAACTGAGGATGATATGCTATAGAGGTGTAAAGCTTTATATTGAGAAAATAATAGAGCTCCTAAGTGAACTCAGCTACAAACTGTAGTCCTCAGTTTAAAATATAGACATTGTATAAGCCATGCAATTTTTACATATGTCATCAATATGAGTTAGCTGCTTCCATTATAGAGCATATAATGTGAGTAGAAATAAAGTGAGCTCTTTTTCTACAGAGATCTACTACTACCATAATTGCATCATATCCATATGCATCTGGCAGCTCAGTAATGAAGTCTACTGAGGCTACACTCCAATGCTCAGCAGGGATTAGAAGTGGGTGAAGTTGATCCATAGGAAGTTGACAGCAGGATTTAGTATGGAAGCAGAGGTTACAGGTGCTGGTGTAGGTGCCAATATATCAGGACATTTAAGGCCACTAGTAATTGCATAAAACTAATTCCAATGTCTTTTACCTGCCTGGATGACCTGCAATGTGAGAATCATGGTGCTGCTCTACAATGTGCCTTTGGAGTTCAGACACATTAAAAACATAAATGTGGCCATGGAAGGTAAGAAGTCCATCCTGCAAGGCTCACTCATTAGTGTGCATGGACTTTACTCTACCTTGTGGGTGAGCATGCAGTGCTCTTGCCACTTTAGCTACTATATTTTCTTGCCTACCATCTCAGTTTCCCCAGCATATATCTTGAAGAATGTTTACTTCATCCCCTTGAACTGCCATCCCTTTAAGAGCATGGATAGCAAAGAACTCAGGCTTAAAAAGAGTGATATTATTATTGTCACCTACTCCTATGCTATGATCAGCACATTTAGATAGTGCATTAGGCTTGCCCATGCTCTGTCTAGGTTTGTGATGCAGGGAAGTCAAAGTTAGCCAAATACAAAGATTATTGAGCTTGGTGGCAGTTGAGTTTCTTTGCAATTCTGAAGTACTCAAGATTCTTGTGATCTGTTCAAACTTTGAACTTGTACTGTGTTCCCTCAAGAAAATGCCACCACTCTTTTAATGACTGGATAATAGCTAGCATCTCTTTATCATGGATATCATAGTTCTGCTCCATTGCATTCAAGCTCTTAGAGTAGAAGGCTATAAGATGCCACTTATCATCTCTTAAGACTGTTGAGATAAGACTGCTTCCATAGCAAAGTCTGAAGTATTAGCTTCCATGTAGAAGGGAGAGTCATCATCAAGAGATAAGAGGACTGGCTGAGAAGTGATGGCAGTCTTGAGGGCCTCAAAAGCAGTTTGTTGAATGGCTTTCCACCTCTATGCTATGTTCTTATGAGTGAGATCAAAGAGAGGACAAGCATGGTGTGAGAAGTCCTGGATGAATCTTCAGTAGAAGTTAGTGAAGCCTAAAAAGGCC
The DNA here is from genome assembly GCA_003313675.1 of Termitomyces heimii. Classification (NCBI taxonomy): domain Eukaryota; kingdom Fungi; phylum Basidiomycota; class Agaricomycetes; order Agaricales; family Lyophyllaceae; genus Termitomyces; species Termitomyces heimii. Next base: position 10,047 of record QLON01006262.1, read on the forward strand.
TGCACCTCCTTTTTATTTTTTGGCTGGGGCCACTTTGCTACACCTGCCACCTTCACCAGATCCACCTCAACAGTTCTATAAGAGATAATCAGCCCAAGGTATTCAACCTTAGTTTACTCAAACTCACACTTCTCTGGCTTAAGATAGAGTTGATGTTAATGAAGGTGCTTTAGAAAAATGCATGTGATATGTTGGTGCTCTTCTAGTATTTTGGTGTAAATGAGAATATCATCTAAGTACATGCAAACTACACCTTCAGTAATTAAATTATGGAAGATATTATTTATTATTATCTGTTTATTATTGTTTGAAAGGTGGCAGAGCTATTAGTAAGGCCAAAAAACATCACTAGAGGTTTAAAGAGTCCAAAATTAGTTCTGAATGCTGCCTTTCACTTATTGTTCCCCTTGATGCATACATTGTTGTAGTTTCAGCAGACATCCAATTTAGTGAAGTAGTGTGTACATTAGAGATTATTGACAAGTCCTGAGATAAGTAGTAAGGAGTAGTGGTTCTTTACTATTATTGCATTCAGAACATGATGATCCTAAACCAGATGAAGAGACCCATCTTTCTTTTTGATAAAAAAAATAGAAGAGGCCATAAGTGACTTTGAAGGATATATTTGACTAAAGTCAAGGTTTTTCTGCAGAAATGCATCTAGCTCATCCTGTTCTTAAAAAGCAAGAGGATACATCTTGTGGCTAGATGGTTCTGCATCTGGAACAAGCTCAATTGCATGATCCCACTGCTTATGCTCTAGAAGTGAGTCAAATAAAGCTTTAGCAAAGATATCTTCAAAGTTATGGAGGTGAGATGGAATGCTGTTATAGAAGGGCTTAGGCTGAGAATTAGCAGAAAATGCTTGAGCTAGTTACTGAGAAGTTATCTAACTAGCTCAAATCTTTACTTCTATAGGCAGTAACTATAGTGTAACAGCATAAATATTGTCTTCTATTTCAATGGCCTCATCTGGAGACTCTGAGTCTGGAGTGCCAACAAACTCACCCTCTTGTCTATCTTCCATCAAGAATTCACACTCTACACCTCTGGCATCCTTATAGAGGGCCTCTCTATAAGGAAATGCTAAAGAAGGAGAATCCAGCAGGTTAATGTTAGAAAAGGGGAAATGCCCTATATAGCAGGCACAAATAGCAATGTGCTTATGGACTAAGGTTTTGTGCTCCTTTTGGGCTTTTCTGGCACAAGTGGAACAATATTATAGACATCAACTTATATATACCTCACTCTTTGCCTAGTTAATTTCTGGATTGTGATTATAAAGCTAAGTAAAGCCCAAGATCATATCTTGTTTTTTCAGACTAGTGATAGCAAAGACAGCATGCTCTGAGTGGTTGTGATAGTGGAGAACTAGATTTACTACTAAGTAAATGAATTCCAACTTATTGAGTGTCTTATTTATATTGTAAACTAGAATGGGGCAAGTAAGGAGGTGAGTAGTCAGTTAATGTCATTCCACATAATTAGTGTCCAGAAAGAGTCCAGTAGCACCACTATCTAGCAAGGCTACAGTGCTCCAAATTTGTTGTGTATATGTAGTTTTAATTTCTACATTCAACTGTAGAGAGTTGGAGGAAAGAGCAGAGGCCACAACATATCAGTAAAGAAGGCATTGTTTCCATGCTGGAATATGTAGGCATGGCAGATATGGAGAAGGTAAGGCTTCATTTGGACTTTGGACTAAAGACATGCTTTGTACATCAGAGGGTGTGCTTATGGTTTCAGCTAGTGAATCATGGTTATTAGAAGTTGTATTGGCAAACTTTATAGATAAATAGGCAAATCAATTAGCACTAAGTGGCAGAGGCATACAATTCATCCATTGCTTGACTAAAAATCCTCCTCAGTATCCAGAACAGGAGTTGGAGTATTCAATAGCTCTACAAGTGAAGTCTCTACTGCTGGTGCATCAGAAGAGAAATTGCCAGAGGCATCCTTTGCAGCAAGAAGCTGCAATATGAGCTCTTCCTATTCAAAAGCAAAAAGATAGTGGACCTCTAATCTCTGTGGACAATAGCATGCAAAGTGGCCTGGCTTTTCACATTGGCAGCAGAAAAGAGGTATATTATAGCACTAGTGAGGCATTAACTTCCATAGGAGCTCCTGAAGAAAGTGGTTATAACTAAAAGGCAAAAGGAGCTCCTATCATGAATGAGCATAAAGAAGGAGGAGCCAAGGGAGTGAAGCATGTAGCTGGCACCAAAGTATGGCAGTGAATAGGAGAAGAGATGTGGGAGTGTCATGACTCTTACTTTAGCTTCATGAGCTGTCACTAATCTTGGGCTACTCTGTACCAAGTTTTAATCTACTTATTATCTAGATGTTCTTTAGCTAAGTTGTTGATATGCTTCATAAGAGTAGGGTGAAGTCCATTGTGGAAGATGAGGCAGAGTTGAAGGCCATCTAAGTATCCTGCCTGCTCAACCAATGCATGGAAAAAGTTGATATAGTCATTCAAAGAAAGCATTTTCCAGCTATGCAGTTACTATTATAAATATCAGAGAGTGCTAAGTGTGGCAGTGGTGGGATGAATTGTCACCATAGATTCTGATAGTTTAAGTGGTGTAGAAGAAGTAGAAGGAGCAGAAGGAAGATGCTCCGAAAGTAATTGCAAGGAGTGGGAGATAGTGTCAGCTGTCTATTATAATCTAGCAAGTTTTGCAGTGTAGAGAGTAAGAGAAGCTTAGGTGGCCTGTATCTGAGCTTTTAGAGCAAGCAAGCAGTTTCAGACACTGTTCTGCAGATCAGATGCCTTAGGGAGATCAGCTGGAAGTGCTGGCTAAGTTATAGAAACTGAAAAAAAGCTATTTAGTGGGAAAGAGACCTTTAAGAATGCTAATAATGGAGCAAGCTAGAGGGGGCTTTCAAATCAATGCTAGAGATTTGTTCTGCTGTAAGGGCAATCTCTGGATGCTATAGCTCAGTCACACAGTTGACAGAAGAAAATTCAAAAATGTATTAATAAAGATAAAATAGATACAATGATGGGATGCTAACCTAGTAGAGAGAAATCTAAAGAGAACAAGTTTAAGGATTTACTCTGCCCATCAATAAAAAATATTCCAAGGTCAAGTTATATGACTAATATAACTGATGTCATGGTCATGGTCATGGTCATGGTTATATCACAAGTCACATAGCCACCAGATTATGGGGGCTGTGTGAATTATATCACTTTTGATGAAGGCTCTGATGGAGTCCTTGTTGAAAGTGATTTATTTTTCACAGTTTAGCATTAGCTCCAAACCAATAAGAAAGTTTGTTTTCATGGTCCAGCCAGTGAGGAGTTCAATAAAGATGCTTGACAGTGGGTGAATTAAAGTGCAAAGGCCTGAAAATTGGAAGGAAACATGGGCTAAGAAATCTCTAAATAAGTGGTTTTCTGACAGGTTTTATAGATTAGCTCTGTTTAATTTAGAGATGGGTTTTATGGCAATTCAGATAGGGTGTAAGGCATTAGTAATAGGGAGTGGGGCACTAGTGGAGGCTTCAGAGCCCAAGTTTGCAGAAGCAGGAGTTTAGACTGGTACTGTGAAGGGTGTTATAAGGGAAAATTAGCATGAGGAATTTTTCTGCCTATTGGGTGTGCTGCCTTTGAGGTTCTTGTTATTTTAAGTGGCTCTGACTGATTCTGAGTTTGCACAAGATTGGATGGCTCTGATGGTAGTTGCATTGTGAATGTCAAAACTAGGTATATACTTGAGCATCTGTGCTGACTTTGATTTTCCATAGAGTAGGCTGGATTTATTCTCACTAGGAGCTGCTAAATAGTATGACTTCTACATGCCTTCATATCAAGAATAGCCTGGCTCAGGTTCATCCCAAGTATCAGGTGCCTCCCACCATCAGGGTTGGCCTTTAGATGCTGGCAGACCTTAAAGTGACTCATTGCTGTTATTTTTATAAAGTGATACAAAGGTTGAACTGGATTGTGACAAACATGGATAAATCAATGCCATGGGCAGAAGATGTGATGCACAAAGTTTAGTGAAGTATGCTGGAGGAGTTAGAAAGGGAAGTTGAGATGGTTTTGTGAGAGGAGAGGGCATTTGATTTGAGTTGTGCCCAGTAAGTAGTTTAGGCTATTGCTAAGTCTTGTGACCAGTGCCTCTTTTAGTGTTTTGATTAAAAATGTCTTTTCTTCTTGGTCTTGTAAAAGTGATCTGAGAGGCTTAGTGAAAGTTGAATCTCTAGTAAATCCAAGAGATAGGAGTTATACCTACAACTGTTCTTATGCATTGAGTAAATTCTGAAATCCTTGAGCTTTTCTAGAAAGTATTGGTAAAATTTCCAGAGAGTGTCAGAAGTGCCTGTAAGGTAGCTTCAAGGCTCCCAAGTATCATGTTCCAGGCTGTACTCTACTTATTTAATCAAGTACATCACCTATCATTA
>QLON01006263.1:0-13594 GCA_003313675.1 Termitomyces heimii
GATGAGTTGTCAGTATATATATATATATATGTTTGGTTACTTCTCAGCTATTGGCATATCTTATTCATTTGTTAGTGGCCTATATCAGATCTATCAGTTCTGTATTATATATTTCTGCCTTTTAATTTATGCCTCCTTTCTGTGCCAAAACTTCTTTGCTCTTATAATAACTAATCAGGCCCCATCTCACATCTTTACCTTTTGATATTTCTTTTTTGTCCACCATGAATCAATCTGAGTATAGTAGCATTCTTGTGTCATTTCAGAAGAGTCATAAAGTAGTTTCAATATGTTCTTGAGCAGCCTCTTCTTTCTTCCTATTGGGATTTATCCCTATAATTGTCAATTGATCTTTGTATAACCTTACTATCTATCTCTATAGTGAGTTGATAAACAGTGTAATTTTTTCTCCTTCATTTGGGTGATATATTCTCTGAGTTATATTTTCTAATTGTGTCAGTTTGTGTTTTTTCTTGTTTTAGTTCTCTTTGTGTGATGGAAGTGGCAGTTTTACATTTGCAGATTCTTTATCTTGCCATTTGCAGGAGAGATATTTAATTATTAGATGTGTTTTTAGTAGGCTATATAACCTATGTATATATATAGCTTTTGCATATTAATTCTATTGTAAGTTTGATTGGTAGTATTAATCAGTCTATTTTTAGGGCTTTGATAGGTGTCATTCTAAAAGCCCTGGCCATGTATTGTAGGGCTTTATTTTATACTCTCTTCAATCTGCTGCTATGCTTTTTCTTGCTAGTTTACTATGCAGAACTTGTATATGTCATGACTGGCACCATGCATATCTAATATAGTGTTTGGAATTATAACTGTAAAAGACCTCTAATTATGTTAGCTAGCATTTTCATATTTGTTACTGCTTTCATGGCTTTGTTTGTTATTTTGCATACATATTGGTTGAAGATTAGTTTTTTTATCCAGGTATATTACTAGTATTCTGATTGTATCTCTAGCTTCTATTGTAGTTTTTATCCTGTCAGGTCCTGATGACCTGGAGCCTTACTTTATTGAGTAGAAACCTACTAGTTAAGTCTTGCCAAAAAGGAAAACTCACATGGAGATAAGGGTTTAATGCTAGAGATTAGTGCTAAGGAAGCTTTAAGGAAAAGAGAGGGATAAATGAGTTATAGAAAAGAAATAAAAAGATAAAGAATAGAAAATGGAGATAAAGAGTTAGTATAAGTAAGATTGGAAACAGATAGATAGAAGACAGAGTTGAGATGAAGTGGGCATAGGTAAAAAAGAAATATGAAGGCAAAACTGGACTAGAAAAGGAGAAAGAGAAAAAGAATAAAGAAAATAGGATGGAAAGTGGTGTAAAAGGATAAGAAAGTAGTAAAAGAGTAGAAATAGAGAAAAAGAGGGAAAACTGAAAAAGATTTAGAAGTTGGAGCTAAGTCAAGTTGAAAAGAGATGGAGTAGAAGAAAAACTTGAAGAGCTGAAAATAAAGGCAAAAAGTGAGATGAAACAAGGCAGAAATAGTATAAGAGAAATGCTTGACATTTGCAAAACTTTTTTCATAGAGCCAATGGTGCCAGTGATAAGCAAGAGTTGAGTAAGTGTAAAGGTAGGCAAGAATTAAGCAAAGGACAAGCAAGGCTAATAGAGAGTTAGATATTACTAGAGAAGCTTATAGTTAGTTTAGTTAATAGGCCAAAAGAATACTGCTATTATTTAACCTGAGGATATTCTATCCACAAGCTGCCTATATATACTATATTCATGGTTATATTGTTATTAATACTGTTTACTAATCAGGCTCTAATATGTAATGGAGTATGACTAACAATAATTGATGCTGAGTAAGATCTATGCATATAACTTATCAAGGCTGACTACTAAGAGATGGAAGGGAAAAGAGTGGGCCAAGCAACTAGTCAGATCTGCTAAGAGTAGGTATATTATTGAATTATTGGAATAGAGTTGGACATGGTTCAGAAACCAGTCTCTTAATAGATGAAAAGGAGTTGAAAGTGAGAAAATGAGATTGATTTACAGATATAAATATAGAAGAAAGCTAATAAGATATAAAATATGAAAGAAGAGAGTGGAGACAAAAGAAACTAGAGATACTAACAAACTATGGCAATATCAAGATTATTATACTAACTACTGAAACTTTCTCTAAGTACCTATAGGATGTCTTGGGCCTCAAGAGTGATTGTGTGCTGAAAAAAATCAAGTGTTGGCAAGATTAGGTGATAGAATAATTGTGCAGGAAGTTAAAACTTGTGGAGCAATTATACAAAGTAGTGTTTATAAGGTATTAAAAGTAATCTAACTATGTTGCGAGGAAATTGGTGTTTATCTAGTCATGCAACAAGATAGTGGCCTATATGAGGAAGCTCAGTTATCTTAGTGATTGGATCAGTAATGTTGAGTGTTAAGAAAGAGAAAAGCAGGAGTCAATGTAGCTATACTCAAAAGAGTGCAATGAAGTTATGATATTATCCCCTCCTTTGCATCAAGATTCTAGAGATATTGTGAAGCTCTAAAAGTGCTAGGGGTGAAAGAATCCTGTATTTTCTAGGCCTACTAAGATTGAGAAAAAAAAGAAAACCAATTTTTTTAGAGTTTTTTTCCATAATCCTATCTATTCATGTTATCTTCTTTTAAGTCCTATTCTTTAAGTCCTCTTCTTTCTTTAATTAATTGTGTGAGCAAATGGATGAAGTATAAGAAATAGCAATCCTATTAGAATGTTGGGGTAGACATCTAGGAGATTGAACATCTGTACAGTATATTAATATATTTATCCCAACAATGAGATAAGATAAAGCTATTCATCATCAAAAAGTCTGAATAAAACAGACTTTTGCTAAAAATTGTAGGCAAATGACATAGTTAGAGCTGCCTTAAAAAGCCCTCTCCATATCATGTCAAATTAGCCTTATCAGTGGCTTAAGTATTGAGAAATCAGCTTATTAGTATTTTGATCTAATACACACTCAAATCAATCATGTGACTATGCTCAGGTTTCTGGAGATTAGGTAATTTATCTTAAGAAAAGCATTATACTTTGTTAATAAAATGGGCATATCTCAGTAGAAATATATGTGTACCCCTATATATTGGGTATTGTTTTAATTGCTTAATCAATCCACACACAATTAAAGTTGTCCAAAGGCATTTTATGGTGAACTAATAGAGGGATTAGCAATTTGATGGGAAAAGTTAAATTTAGTTATTAAGGAAAATTGAGTAGGTATTAGTAAAATGCTTATAGATTAACAAAAAGGCCACTGAACTCTATTGTGTTTGGTATTGCTGGGATGGTCTGATCAGTTTGCACCTTATGGGAAAAGTCCAGAGGCATTTGTAAAAGAATTGAGGAAGATATTAATAATTTATAGAATTAAAGCATCAAAAACTTTGGAAGACTCTTTTTTAGCTAGGAAAATTTATACCAAGACTCTTGAAACTGGAAAAAGGAGGCCCAATAGCTGGAAAATAACTCAGAATAACCAGAAAATGTTATATATTACAAGGAGGGGAAATAATATAAATAGAGGGAAATTCTGTGATATTCAGCAGGTTATTGATTGCCTATGCTCAAAATCTCCAGAGAGTGGATATCTTAGGCTCAAGGCAATAGTATACTTTAAGTCAATAGTTTGATATACTTTTTGGACCTTCTTTTGGTGTAACTAAGGTTGTATTGACTGAAAAATTAATAAACTCTATTACCCACTTATATATTTTATAAAAGTACTTTGTGAAGTGTAATTTAGTTCCAGAACTTAGTAAAAGCTGTTTCATTTGTAATTGCTTCTATTCAGACTAATCCAAATAACTTAATTTTGCATTAGCATATTCTTGATCTATTATTGACTCTTTTATTTACCTTATCTAGATCTTCAAAAGCAGAAAGCAAGTCATTTCATTGCTTTAATAGTGCTTTCTTATCTTTCCTTAGTTTCATTGTTGTAACTTATTCTTCCTGCACCTTTTATTACTCTGGAGATATGTCCTAGCACTGGCATGCTATATTCTTTCAATAATGCATTTTTAACCTCTTATAATATAAAGAGGGCCTTAAACTAGTTATCTTTTTCTTTTGCTTTATATAATGTTTTAGTCCATTATTTTATATTTTTACTCTTCTATTAGTGCAACTTGCATTACTTAGAGGATCTTTTATTTCCTAGCTCCAATGCATCCTCAGTCTTACTAAGAAGGTGCAAAGCCTATTAATTAAAAGATGTTCACTGCTCCTTTAAACTTTGGTGGACAACTGCATAGTTGTCAGAGTTAAGAAGTTGGGATTCTATGTGGACTTATAAAATCTTAAGTAGTAAGTATTTTAAGCTATAACATTTAATAGTGGAGCCTTTTATTTAAAGGCAAGTGCAGAGTTAAGTAGTAAATTGCTCTACATTAAGTAGAGATAACTTAGTTATCAAGTTGATATCATCAGAGGAGGATTTGTTTTCTAAAAAGAACTAATTAGTATTAAAATCAGAGATTTTGAGTGCAAAAAATGAGGAAAAGGGAATGTTAGAGAACTACCCTCTTACATCATGTTTCCTTTCAATTTTCAGGCCTTTTCACTCTGATTCATCTGCCACTGAGCATCTTTGTCAAATTCCTCACTAGCTGGACTATAAAAACAAACTTCTTTATTGGTTAAGAGCCTCTGACAAATCCTGGAAAATGAATTACTATGATGTAATGTGACTATAACATCAGTTACATCAGTTACACAGCATGACAATATCACACTGTGACATCATGATATACCATCACATGTGACAGTCACATGACTTGACCTTGGAATATTTTCTATCAATGAATAAAGTAAATTCTTAGACTTGTTCTTTTTAGATGTGGTATTTCTAATTATCAATTAGCAGGAGATTCATTAGAGCAAAATGCCTAAGTATTATCCTCCTCCCTAAGTGGTTATTTAGCTACTAAAGCACCTTTATTATAACTTTTTTCCTGACCTCTCTTTTAAGCTTGGCAGTTTTTAAGCATAACTTTTGGCTTAGGCAGCATATTTTTTAATGGCAGAAGCAGAAGTCTCAATGTTTTGTTAGTTCCTTAAAGCTAGTGATAATATCTTGGCTCCTGCCTACATACAGTTATTTAAGGCATGTTAAAGAGCTGCAGTGGAGCTGTTAAAATTATATTTGGAGATTAAGTTATATAGATACTGATAAGTAATTAATTCTTAGTTCATTAAAAAGAACTTTGTTTAATCTATAAATACTGGTAGGTAATTGATCTACAAAGTAGGTAAAGTAAATATAGATGAAAAATAAATAGAACAATAAACTAACTTTTAGTTTATTAAAAAGAACTAAGGAATTTCTAAATAAAGAAATAATTTAATACATGTGTGAAGACTGATAGCTAAGTAACTGTATAGTTATAATAGGAAATAATCAAGATATATAGAGAAGTAAATAAAAATAAAAATAGGAATAAAATATTTAAATACTACTACTACAGCTAGTGAGTTATATCATAACACTTCCTCAGATTCACAGCTATGGCTTAAGGTCAAGTAATCCAATAAAGTATTTATAAAAAGCATGAAAGAGAGGCTTAATAAAGAGGTTTGCAGGATTTTCAATGGAGAGGATGTAAACAACATTAATTTCCCTATTTTTGATGCATTTGTAAATATAGTAGTGTTGAATGTTAATGTATTTTGTACAAACATGATCTTTAGTATACTGAGCTAAAGATTAAATGAAAGAATTATTAACTTTAGCAGCTAATTAAACATTTATATGGCCTGCTAAGCCCCTTGGGTCAGAGTCATATACTCAGCTTTAGTAATGAATAGAGCTATGGTAGGCTGCTGCTTAAAGTTCTAAAAGATGGCTTTTTCAGCCATAGTAAATATATAGCCTCTAGTAGACTATTAAGATTACTACTATAATTTGTATTGATATACTTAACAGGCCTAATGTCACTTTTTTTCCAATATCTAATATAGTAATCTAAGATTTTGTTTATATACTACATTATATAAGCTAAAGCCTTCTAGTAAATAGATTTGAAGTTGCTTTAGAATCAAGTTAGAAGATTAAAAGCATATAATAAGTCTAGTCAACTTATGACTTGCACATCTATCAAAGATGTAAGAGCTTCTCAGTAAAGTTTGTTTTTTATATAGTGCTTGTTAGATTTATTTAATAGAGACTGAGGCTTAGTAAGGACTAATTTAATGGGGAGAGATATGGACTTGGAGTTTGATAATCTGAATCTAAAACACTTTAGCATTTGCTTGAGGTAAGGGCATTGTAAAAGAGATATATCTTCAGTATTCAGATTTCTGTTAAATCATACCTTTAATATATACTTTAAATTATTTATATCTTTGATTATTCAAGTTTGTTCTTCACTTTCTAAGCTCCTTTAGAAGTGCTAGAGGCTTTTAAAATATTATTATTATAACTACTAATGATTGTGTGCTCCCTATAAATTCTTTTATATTAAATATAGCCATCTGCATGAGATACTAGATATTTAAGGTTGTTGTATACTTTATCTAAAGTGTTTTACTAATTGTGGCTGCCTTGTATAAATTTATAAAGAGTTTTCTTAAGATGAAGTATCTTTCCCTTCTCTTCTCAAAAACCTGGAGGAGGCCTTATATATATAGTGGTAATTAAGTATACTATTAAGATAAGTAGAAGTAAAGTCAATCTGTTAAATATGCATTTTTAAAAATGCTGCAATAGCCATAGTTATCTGCATAGACTCCAAGCAGACAATAAAAGTATAGATCTCATCAAAATCTTTCTCTTATATCTAGATATAATCCTTAGCAACTAATTAAGCCTTTCTATTTACAATGTATTTGTCTATATTGAATTTATTTGTAAAAACTCACATGCAGTCTATGATTTTTTTCTTTTCTAGCATATTATATATATTAATTACCTTCTATATCTTTTTATCACTTATGATCTTCAACTTGGCTTCTACTATCAAAAGCTATAAATCTGATTATTTCATAGCCTTTTAGTAGCTCTTTAATATCTAGTATTTAGATAAGTCTGTTTTTAACATAAAAAATGCAAATGCAATAGTAATTAATGCTTCTGGTGCCTTTTTATCAGCTGTTCACTTTTCACTAGCCTTGCATGCTGCTGCTTAATTTGCTAGAAACTCTTGTACTTCTATAATAGCTCAGGTCAGGCAGACTAAATAAGTTAACTGTTACAACCCCTCTCCTCCAGAAACCCCCCAGAATAGCCCTAAAGCTCCATCTAAAGCCCTTTTTTGTCAACCCCACAACATATTCTACTCCTACAGCTGCCAACACCACCATCAGCCAGCTTCCCCAGAAATCTTGCATTATGGACCCCGGGATCAACTGCCATCAACAATTGGATCATGTGACCCACTTCTAGCCATCATGCATTATAGCTCCCTCTATGCCAATCAATTGCATGCCTCATATACATGATCTAAGTATACAGTTCCTGCCCACTACTTAATGCCTCCCAGAGCCCATCTTAGACACTCCAGAACTCTAAGACCCAGCTCTGTAGTACTTAGTTCTTCATTATATTTGCTAGTCTTGATATTAACTTAAATTATTGCATGCCTTCTTGCTTAACTAGTATACACTGGCTGGCATGCTTTGACTAGCACACCTAAATAATTGCATGCTCTAAGTTTGGTATGCACATTGTAACTTATAATTTGTTAATCCAGTCTCATCTTAGAACCCCCAGTTTTGATTTGACCAACTCCCAATCCTTGGCCTCTAAGACACCTAAAGCCTCAGGTCAAGTTCTATTCTCCAGAATCACCTTTTATCCACATCTTAAGCTCCAAAGTTCTAGCCCTAGAGCTCCAGACACCTGAGTATCTGTAGATTAAGTCTACCTTATAAGGGCACTGCTTTTTTGGAAAGTCCCCGACTCAGTAGAACCTGACATAATATTAAGACTCCCCTTCTTATACCATTCTTAATAGCTATGTATACTTATATCTACTATCCCACAAGTTATCAGATTGACCCTTATGGGTGTTTAGTTCTTGACTACTACTTTGTGCAGACTCCTTGCTCTGCCTACCCATCCCTCCTATACAAACTCTAATATCTTCACTATTACTGGGCCTCTGACTCATCTCTCTATGATTTGAGGCCCTCAGCCAGCCAGGCTCCTCCACCCAACCTAGTCATAGCATGACCCATGGAGGTCCCCTCATATTAGAGCATTCCCAGGGGCCTACTGGAGATTCCACTAGTTTCCAGCAGACCTTGCCTAGTTTCCTCCAGCAAAAGCTCCTTTGCACCCACCCCTCAACCTTAGGGACCTCTCAACTATAACTACTCCCCTTAACACTACCCAACTGCCACCCCACTTGCTAGAACCTCTCTCTTGCCAATAGGATGATGATACCTCAAGAAGTACAAACAGTAATGGGACAAAGTACTATGCTTACTCAGGATCTCGCTAGAGGACTTTGTACAGTGGGCAAGAGTGCTATTCATAGATTTCAGATACAATGACTTTGTAGGCACTCTGGAGTACTGGGCTCATTGCTTGGTTAAATTTGGGGATCACCTTATGCAAGGAGAACTCCTGGAGCAGACTATGGTAAAGTATAAATGCAACACAATTCTTTGCAAAGAATTGCAACAACTGCTTGATGAAGTTCATGCATCCCCCTTCTCTCAACCCCTTAATAACCCTGCAAATCTGAATTGCTCAATTTACATTCAATGGAAATCCTCAGAATTAGCCCCAGCAGCCTCCGCAGTCCCCACTCTGGAGCAACAACAATGGAAAGAGTGACAAAACACCTCAGCCATATTGCAGTCCCTTAACCTAGCAGGAGAACTATTTGATTAGCCTGTTGTCTGTGTGGTAGGCTTATCAACTTGCTGTAGGGCTAACTCTATCCCTAGCACCTTTAAGACCTGGAGACAGCCCTAGAGACCCCTAGAACTGCTTCCATGGATGGACAATGCCCAAACCCCACCCCTGGCAAACCTCAGTAGACCCCAGGCAGACACTCCTAGCACAGATGATACATTGTACTATATTGACAAGCTCATATGTAGCAACAGCAAATAATGCCCCACACCTGCACTTGCAACTGCCCTAGCACTGCCTCCCATATTCACCCCAGCCCCTCCAGAATCCAGCTTTTATTGCAATTTGCTGCCTCACTTCAACCTATAAAACCCCCCATGGCCTCTAATATAAGCATGACTCTCTTGGGTTGAACATTCTCTATGCAACCTGGCATCTGACCTGGCATTTAGCCCTCCTCAAACTAACCCAACACCACCAAATACCCACTGACCCCCTTCACCACTCCCTATATGGAGACCCAGGCCTTCTCCTGGTTAGAATAAATCCTCTAGGACAATAGGCCTTCTAGGTGGAGACCCCTAGGTGAGTTGCTTGGAGGAGGCCCTCCAGGCAGGTGGAGTCCTGCCCTTAGTGCCTTTCCTCTATAAGGAGGGAGAGGTAACCATTATTACTACTATTATAACACTGGCCCTCTTCCCTGCAACAGCACTGGACTGGATGATGTTTGTAATATTCTTGCTTGTGAAGGATGTCTGGATATTCAAAAACTCAATGCATTTATAAGCTGGGACCCCCAAAAATAGCATACATTCCTCACTCAATGTCTTAATATATTTCAGGTAAAGCCATTCACTTTTCAGGTTGATGGCTTCTGGGTGGCCTTTGCTGCCTTGTATCTCTAAGGGATTGCCTTTAACCACTACACAGCCCTCATTTAGTTTGACTCCAACAACTCTACACTCTCTTGCTAATAAGCCTTTGTCAACGAGTTCTTTGGGAAGTTCAGAATCTATGACACTGTAGCCAAGGCCAAGGACAACCTCTTCAACCTCCAAATGTGCTCTAAAGAGCACTTTACTACCTTCATCATATGTTTTGAGAAGGAAGCTTATAAGACAGGTTGAAATTACAGCACCCTTTAGTATGCCCTCTACTACACACTGCTGCAATGTATCAAGGATGTCCTCTGACACAACTCTCCTATGACAGATATAAAGCCCTTGTCATATAGATTGACCAATAATACTAGGAAGATTGCAGTAAGTATTTGAATTCCCAAGCCCCCTAGAACCCTAGAGGAAGACTTCCATAGCTCTTCAGCAAATACTCCAACCCCCAAACCTGGAACACCAACCCACTTGCATTCTCTGGCAGTCAACCCTCAATGAGTCATGGCCCACCCAATATTAACCCCCATAGTGGCATCCACCCCCAGGCCCAACTCAATGCTGCCATGGCTGCCAATGACCCAGGTGATATGCTAAGCCCTGAGGAATCCTTGGAAGACTTTGAGGATCCTGACTTCACTGATAAATGGGACAAAGAGGCCCTTTAGGCCAACCAGCTCCTAAAAAAGGGATGACTCTGGATTGAAGTTCCAAAGGATGTGTAAAAATGACAGAGAAGGAAGGATGTTTGCATACTCTGTGGCAAGAGAGACCACTTCATCTCTAAATGCCCCCAATGACAGGTTATAAAATGTGCCACCTGGATCTTTAAAGAAAAGGATGCCACCTATAAGTATTCAGAAAACAATCTAGCAATTTAGATCTGGAAGATACTCTAAATCACAGAATCAACTCTGACATCTTTTCTGCCCCAGTCTCACATCTTCATTCTACAACACTTGCATAAAACACCTTTATAGCTTACCTATCCTCCCACTCTTTGCACTTCCTCCTCCTCAAAACAGTGGTGCCACAGACAACTTCATTGATGAAGTGTGGTCTACCCTTATCCTGGAACCCACTCAATGACTTCTGGTTCTAGTGTGGCTCTGCTTCTTTGACAGAAATGCCTCTATGGTGAGGGATATCACTTACTTTATGCATATGCTTGTTACTTTTGCCAACAGACAAACTCACACCCTTCAGATATTATTAATTAAACTCCACCCCTCTGCACTCCTAGTTTTAGGGCTTCTGTGGCTTTGAGACACCAACTCCCACATTGACTGGCAACATCTCATCCTCCACCTAACCCAGGAGCTAACACCCAATGACTAGTAGCTCCCCTTTGATGTCCCTCACTCTCCGAATCCAACTCTGAGGGACTTCTTGGGTGAGCCTCCACTACCTCCTGGACTCCAGTTCTGGTTGTCCCAATCCTTTGTCATCAATGCCAGGCTGGATGGTGCCCCAGGACCAATATCAGCCCTCATTAACAGTAGAGCTACTGAAGTTTTCATTAGTGATGCCCTCAACCTTCCTCATGACTCCCTCAACCAATTCTTCTGTCTGCAATGCTTCAATAGTACCTCCACCTCCTCTGGCCTCATTCAAAGATCTCACTTAGGATATGTGACCATGGATAATGATTACAAGTTCACCTCCAACTTCCTGGTCATATAACTTCACAAGTCAACCCTAATGGTGCTGAGACTACCCTGGCTACATAATACAAATCCCAACATTGATTGGAGAACACTTACCATAACCTTCTTAGGACCCAAAGACCACCCCTTGACTGCTATACACCTCCAGGCCCTAGGAAGTGACCTGGTGCTCAACACTCCTGAGGCAATAGCTGCTCCCCCCAGCCATATACTGCCAATGCCTGCCCAAACTCACAAGGCTCCCACTCAACCCCCAAACATTTCTCAGAATAGATACAAAGGGCTGAATTACCTGGGCCAATCCCAGATACACATTAAACCTACTCCAGCCAATGCATCTGCAACTCCAATTGACCCAAATGCACTCAACATTAGGATCATTGGAGCTGTTCCCTTTGCCTGCCTCATAAAGGATAAAACCTCCACATTTCAGCTATATGCCTTGCCATCTCCTCCGGAAGAATACTTATGAGGAGATGCTATCTCTCTGAAAAAAAAAAACTAAGAAACAGATTCTCTGAGAAGTAGTTCTCCTAGAGTATCATGAGTTTGCTAACATATTCTCCAAAGATGACACTAAAAAGATTCCTCCTCACTGCTCCTATAACTATATAATTGACTTCAAGGAAGGAGCCACTCCCCCTTTCAGCAAGATTTACAACATGTCAGAAGTCAAACTCTGGGCCCTTAAGGACTACCCCAATGAAATGCTTGGAAAAGGATTCATCCGACCCTTCACTTCTGCTACTAGAGCCCCAGTTTTATTCACTAAGAAGAAGGACAGTTCTCTCTAACTCTGCATTGACTACTGGGGACTCAATAAAATCACCAAGAAGAACCACTATCTACTTCTGCTCATTGGTAATCTGGTTAACTGACTCTGCAGTGCTAAGGTTTATACAAAAATTGACCTCTGCTCTGGCTACAACAATATCTGCATTGCTCCAGGACATGAGTGGAAAACTGCATTCCATATGTGGTATGGTCTGTTTGAATACCTTGTAATGCCCTTTGAAATAACTAACTCCCCCACTGCATTCCAATATTTCATGAATGACATCTTCCACAATATAAGTGATATTTTCATAATTGTCTACTTGGACAACATCTTCATCTACTCTGACTCAAGGGAGGACTATTGGAAGCATGTCTGGCAGGTTCTTGGACACCTCTGGGAGCACAACCTCTATGCTAAGCCTGAGAAATATTTATTCCACATGGAAGAGGTTGAGTATCTTGGCATTATAGTATTCCCAAATGGCATTTGCATGGACCCCCACAAGGTTGAGGCCATCATCAACTGGCCGCAACCTCAGAACATCAAGAAAGTACAATCCTTCTTGGATTTCACTAATTTCTACCAGAGGTTTATAGATAACTACTTCAGTATTATGAAACCCCTCAACTGGCTTATATGCAAGGATGTTGCATGAAATTGGGACAGTAAGTGCCAGAGCATCTTTAACTTGCTCAAGGAGGTCTTCACAGCCACTTCTGTATTCTGGCACTTTGACCCTGCCCTTCCAATCATCCTAGAATGCAATGCTTCTAACTACGCCATTGCTGGGATTCTCTCACAGATAGGAGCTGATGGTGGAGAGCCTTGGCCAGTCGCCTTCTACACTCAGTCTATGATTGATGCTGAGCTCAACTATGACATCTATAACAAGGAGCTCCTTGCCATTGTTGAAGCCTTTAAACAATGGCAAGCTTACCTTGAGGGAGCCTAGCATTAAATCCAGGTCTACTCAGATCATAACAACCTGCAGTACTTCACCACAACCAAGCAACTCAGTTGACAGCAGGCCCAATGGTCTGAGATTCTCTCAGAGTATGACTTCACAATCCAGTACCACTCACAATGACTTGGAGCTAAATCCAATGCCCTCACTTGATGACTGGACATTTACCCCAAGAAGTTGTTTGAAGCAGAACACAATGCATTCAATCATTGCATGGTGATCCTTCCTGAATATCTGAATGCCATACTGATTTTAAACAACAAAGAAACTCTGAGCCAGATATACTATGCCCCCCAAGACAAATACTTCATCAACTATGACCCTTGCAACCTCCCCAATGGAACTGACCAGGATTCTGCTTTCTCCTTGTCTCCTGACAAAAAACTCCTTCTTTAGGATGGCTACATCTACATCCCAGATCACATTCAACTCTGCTATGATGTTCTCCACCAACACCATGACTACAAGCTCCAGAGACACCCTG
>QLON01006264.1:0-45694 GCA_003313675.1 Termitomyces heimii
CTTTTGCTCCAGGTGCGGACAAAACTCGACATGATGCCCGACTTTCTCAAATTTTTATAGTGACTGTATATCAGCCATCCCCGCCTACTCAACAGCCCGCCCAGTCTGCATGGCCCATCACGGTACCACAAGGACAATTTTTGTATCAGCCAGAGACACTTGGAAATGAGTTTTCTGTTTTGAGGCGCGTCTCAACTGAGAAATATTGTCCATTCTCCGTTTGACGTCCGTGAAGTGACTTTCTTGAAACCCTAGATGAAGGCTCTTTCTTCACGAATCCTTCCACTACAATTAATCCTGCTTCATCTTCACTTCTGTCCCCGGGTGCATATAATGCGACTCAGCCATTGCCTCAACAACCGAAGTTCTCTGTCTCTTCTCCCCCTACTAACAAGGAACCTACTGCATCTGCTTCGTCTACCATGCAGGATTCGTTGCGAAATGAGACACAAGAGTCATCGGAAGCACCATTGCCTGAGACGGTCCTCCCTTCAGCAACAAAGGCGGAGAGATTCCTTCTCACTGCAGCGGACCAGGCGTCTGGTTCACGCAACGAGCGTCTTAATCGTGTCATTCGAAGTAAATACGAGGCCGGTCTACTGAAACCTTACAACTATGTTAAAGGCTATGCGCGTCTGAGTCGATGGATGGACCAGAAGTATGTTGCCTTATCACGGTTTCCTGTGATCATAATTAAAAGTGATGTAGCGTCTCGCCTGAGTCGAAGCAACAGATTCTGCAGCCCTTATCTGTCCTTCGCCCTAAATTTCGGGTACGTCTCACTACGTCCTTCATATTGCGTCCCCGTGATCATATCTTCTCTTAGGCTGTTGCGCAATCTCTTCGTGACATCGTTTGTACCTTTGATACTTTTTTTGCTTGTGTTACCTATTCGATCCTGTTTCAGGACCTCGTTTTTATTGAAGAAGCATTTGAACGTCTTCTTCTCGACTACGACCGCGTTTTCTCCGCCATGGGTGTCCCTGCATGCCTCTGGCGACGTACAGGCGAGATCTACAAAGCCAACCGCGAGTTTACTGAGCTTGTCGGGCTCGATGGCTATATGTTCCGCGATGGGCGTCTCTGTATATATGAATTAATGGCAGAAGAGTCTGCCGTAAATTACTGGGAGAAATACGGCCACGTTGCGTTCGATTCGTCCCAAAAAGCTGTGCTGACGTCCTGTGTCTTACGCTATAAGCCTGCATCAGCCATCGGTTCAAACGGGGCTGGGTCGGGCAGTCCGAATCGGTTTCTCAACGTTAATTTGAATCCTAATCCGCAAAAGGGTACAACAAATAGCACATCGAAAGATCTACCGGTGCGTGGTGAGGCGAAGGGTGACGAGGAGGTTGTGCAGACGGAAGAGGGTTTCATCAATTGTTGCTTCTCGTTCACCATACGCAGAGATAAGTGGGGTATCCCCACAATGATTGTTGGCAACTTTATTCGTTGCTGACATGTTGAGACGCCGTTTATTTCGCAACATGTCTCCTCAAGTTGTATCATGACGGAGATCTGGAAGCCAAGAATACTTTTCTATGCGCATTCGTACACCGAAAGTGTCAGCGACTGGATGTGTAGTAATCTTAAGAATGTATGTCGCATATATTGATGGTTTTCTTGTAAGTGCTCGTTTGGCATGCATGTGTATGTAATGAAATGACATACAAATGAGAATCTCGTCTGTAGGGTTCATTTTCACGGAGAGACAAGGAGAGACTGAGACACATGGTAGTGGTAGGCATGTGAACCGCATATCGAAAAACGCTATTTTGTGTAAACATACGGTACACTATCTCATAAAGCATAGCATCTGTTCTGAGCTATACATTGCACACTCGGTGCAGGAAACAAATGTTCTTTTGCAAAACAATGTAAAAATACAGAAAAAATATTTTAATTGATTTCAAAATTATATTTGAATGTTTTAAAGCAGTATGGGAATTCTTGGTGACTTGGACCTGGGATCTGATGGGATCTGATGGCATCATCAAGATATGATTGCATCAACTAATAAGATAATCTGTTGCTAAATGAGGTTGTGGCTGCACAAGCCATTGTTTTAACATCACACTTTGACAATAAAAAATGTGTATATCTCAGTGAAAATACATGTGAACCCCTACATATTGGGTATTGTTAGAATTGCCTGATCAATCTGCATACAATGGAAGTTGTCTGAAGACATTCTGTGGCAACCTGATAGGGGTATCAGCAATTTGATGGGAAAAGTTAAATTTAGCTATTGGTGGAAATTGGACAGGCTTCAATAAAATGCTGATATCTCAATGGGATGGTGACCAAACCCTATTGTGTCTAATATTGTTGGAAATGTTTAATCAATCTTCACCTGATGAAAGAGGTCTGGAAGCATTTTGTAGAGAACTGAAAAAGATTTAATGATCTATAGAAGCAGAGCACTGAAATCAATTGGGGGACATCTCTAAGCCAGAAAAATTTATATCAAGCCCCTTGGGACCAGAAAATGGAGGTTCAATCACTGAAAAATGGTCTGGAATAACCAGAAAATGCTATACATCATGCAGAGGGGGAAAAGCATAAATAAAGGAGGATTTGTGACAAAAGGCAAGGAACTGATTGCTTGTTCTCAAAATTTTCAGGGAGTGGATATCTTATACCCAAGGCTATAGTTAACTTCAGGTTATTAGTTTTTTATAAGCAGCCTGTATGTGGTGTTGAAGAAGCCACACTTGTCTGAATGATAGCTAAAGAACCAGAGCACCTCAAAGGCTAAAAGTAATACCAGTAAATAGTGTTGAAAGAATAGAAGCAGTAAATAAAAGAATGACAGAGAAAATAAGAAAATAAATGAAAAGAGAATGAAGGAAGGAGGAGTGAAAGAGTGAAGAGATAAGAAGTCTCCTGACACCTGTTATATTTCATAAAAGCATTTGTGGAGTGTAATTCAGTCCCAGAACTTAGTGAAAACTGGCTCATTTGTGACTGCCTCTATTCAAACTAATCCAAATAACCTAATTTTGCATCAACATGCTCTCTCTAGCAGGCTTCAGCCTTAAGAACTACACTGAACATTGCTTCTGGAATGGTGCCACTTCAGCAGCTATGGCAGCTAGCCATTCAGACTATAAAATTCAACTTCTTGGCTGATAAAATAAGCTGACACATATTCTCTCCCTTTATTCCCTCTTCACTTGGCCCATACTACCTATTTTTAAATGCCTAGCTCTTTGTAACTTTCTTGCTGCTTGAGTTTCTGTTTTTTCTTTCTTATAAAAAGGAATTTAAACTCAAAGAAAATATAACTTTCTTTTTGAAAAGCACATGACTATACTTGAATTCAATTACTTTTCACACAATCAACTCTCTTTTCCAATCAAACCTGCATTCCCATCAACTTATAATTTAATTAGTTAACTCATATAACAGTGGAGCACTGACATATATTGGCTATTAAGGCTTTATAATATAAAACTGTATCATACTGTAGTAATAGGCAATAATTGAATGTAGTGGACTTACAAGCAGAGGGAAGTTGAGGCTATGTAAGGGAACTGGTCTCCAAATGACTATTCCAATCCTATTCTGAACTTAGTCCAATAATATGCCCACTCTTTGCAGATTGAAACAACCACTTGGCCCATTGTATTTATAAGTTGGATCCAAGCATTGAAATGCATATTACTAGGCCTTAACCAAATGGAGCAAGGTTGAGGGTAGATCTAGGAATTGAATAATCAAAACAAAGCTTTAACCAAGCAAAGCAAAGTTGGAGCTAGATCTAAGTAAAGCTAGAACCTGTCTTAAAGGCACAGGTTGTAGCTCATCAATGTAGAGACAAAGAGAAAAGGATAAACAACAAGAGTAAATAAACAAATTAATAATTTCAAGGGCAAAAATCTTAGAAAATAAGGCCTCAATCAACATAGATCTCAGAACTTACTTGTATGTACACTATTTTAATTGCTCCTTGTAGACTCATCAACTGTATCTATTTACACAAATCAAAGGAGTATGTTAGAGTGGGGGCTTCTTGAGTATTTCTTGAGTACTTCTCCAGTTATAAAATGAGATAGGGCAAAGTTACCTGTAGCTACCTAGAAAGGCTAATAGTTTGGGCCACATAGTTGGTGGTTTTGGATCAAGCCTTTCCTTGACTAAGCTTTCTCTATGAGAATCAGATCTGCAGTGATTGTCTTGATTTATCATTAGTGCACTGATGATTCTGATTACTTAAGATAAATCACTTGATTTTCAAAGACCTGAGTATAGTCATATAATTGATTTGGGTGTGCATTAGATCAAAATACTGACAAGCTGATTTTCCAATATATAAGCCACTGATAAGGTTGATCTAACATGATCTGAAGAAGGCTTTTCAAGGCAATTGTGCCTATGTCACTTGTCTACAGTTTTTAGTGGAACTGCTTACAGTTTTCAGCAGAAGTCTGTTTTATTCAGACTTTTTTTGATAATTCATAGCTTTGTCATATCTCATTGTTGGGACAGATGTATTAATAAAGGGGGAAGATAATACAGTGGCAGATGCATTGTTATGTGTGCTATATGATCTCCTTGATTTGGAACTAGTGGTGAACTCAGCATGCTCACTAGCAGAGATTATGCACAATAATGACCTCATTTTGGAATGCATTGGGGCAGTACTGCCAATGGGGCTATGCTCTCCTTTGGGGGATGGTGTTTTCATTAGCCCACATAATGAGTCTGCCAGTTTTGGTATGCACAGTTATGTAGAAGATGATAATCACATTAGATGACTCCTTTCTTTTGGAGCTTAAAGAAGGATACAAGACCAATTCTTGGTGTAAAAATACAGTGGTTGCAGCATGGGAAATTGGTTCACTGATTGAAAGAGACAGTCTGTGGTTTTTGAGTTTACAGTTGCTTGTGCCACAAGTGGGCAATGTTTAGAAAAGAATGTTTCAAATGGCTAATGATTGTTTAATTCAGTTCTGGTTCTCATCTCAAGTCTCTCCTATCTCTTGTCTCTGTCTTATTCTGGTTATCTTTAAATCCACTCTATTTTCATCAAATTTCTTTATTCTTGACTACTCTTTTCTCTGCCTTGTTTTGTTATGTTTTTCTCTACTCTTTCCTCAAGTTCCTCAGGTTTCTTCTTGACTCTCTCATCTCTTTGACTCAACTTGGCTCTAACTCTTCCAAATATCTCTGGTTTGTCCTCCTCTTACTCTGTCTTATCTCTCATCTATATTTCCTCCCTTCAGCTCCATTTCTAGTCTAATTCCTTTGTTTTCTATTCTTACTTTCTCAACTCAGTTCTCTTCATATTGACTCCATTACATTCTCCCTCTATATTTTCTCTACTCTTCTTATTCTTTTTCATTATTACTCATTCATCTCTCTAAATCTCTTTTTTTATCTCCAACTATCCATTCTTTTCCTCTTATACTCTACTTACTTTATTCTAGTTTACTTTTTCTTCCTCCTTCACTCAAATAGTAGGTTCCTACTCAACACATTGAGCCCCCAAATCAGCAGGACCTGATACTGGAGGGGCAGGGTGAATCCATTGCAATGGACTTTGTGGGCCCCTTACCAGAAGACAATGGGTTTAACTGCATATTATCCATCATGGATTAATTACATTCTGATCTTTGGATCATTCCAACATATACTGATCTCTCAGCTCTATAGTTGGCTAAGCTGTTCTTTGACTACTGGTATTGCAAAAATGAGTTGCCATGTATTATTATATGTGGTTGTGATAAGTCATTTGTTTCAGAATTCTGGAAACATTTGACAAAGTTAATAGGTGTAAAGATAAAGATATTAACAGCTTACCATTTAAAAACTGATGGAGTTAGTAAACATTCAAATAAAACAATAGTGCAAGTGCTGCATTTTCATGATAATTGTAACCAGAAGGATTGGGCTAGAGCACTACTCCAAGTGCATTTTGACATAATGAATATAGTAAATAAGTTAACCAACTTTTCACTGTTTGAATTAAGGATGGGGCAAAGTTCAAGGTTAATTTAGACCTTTTTGCCATAAGTGGGGCCTCTGTCTTCAAAGAGGATACAACACATGGAATGATAAGTTGTCTTGCAACAGATACTATGATGGCACAGAACAATTCACTGCAAGCAAAGATCCAGCAGGCATTACACATAGATAAAACTTGAAGTGACAATTGTGACTTCTGTGTTGGCAATAGAGTTTTGGTTTGTACCAAGGATAAACAGTGGAAATATAAGAAGAATAGGCAGAAACAAGTTGCCAGAGTGATATCACAATATAACAGCCCATTTGTCATTACAGATATGCATTGCAGCTCATCAAATATTATAGTATTTTGGCCAACTGATCCAGATGCTTATAGGCAGTAGTACCACACATTAAAACTACTCTTTTATAGCAAAAATGATGCTTCCCTCTTCTCCTTCCATGAGTTTCAGGAACCTGGACCAGTCTTTGCACCAGACACTGGTCTTAAAAACACTTTATAAACAAGATTGTGGATGCAAGGCAGCAAGGTAAGGGTTGGCATTAGTTAGTGCAGTTTTAGAGGTATAGACCTGAACACAATGAGTGGAAGTTCAGCAGCAATTTGGCAAATAATGAAGCTCTCAACATTTGGTTGGCAGGAAATGGTCAAGGCACATTGTAATTGTTCACCTTTGTCATGTTTCTGCTACCAGTAGCTTTTTCCACTGGACTTTTGATACACCTGTGTGAGCAGTTTATTTTTTTTGACCTACTAACTTAATTATCTCTTGTTTTCATTTCTTTTCATTACAGCATATTCTTTTAAGATGGAGAGGAGTGTAATCCTATAATTACAGCTCTTATTAGCTATTTAAACATGTAAAGTAGACTTTATGTCTGCTTTTACTTTTGCTAGTTATATTTGTTATGAGCAGGGCCTTGAGTGGTGTTAAGTCCTGCTGATCTGGAGGGCTCACTCTATTGAGCAGGAACCTACTAGTTGGCTCTCACTGAAAAGGGGGATTTATATGGAGGCTAGGGGTTAGTGCTGAAGTTAAGTGCTAAGGGAAGTGTAAGGAATGGGGGAGAGGAGTGAACTGTGAGAAGAGGCAGAAAGTATGGAAAAATGAGAAAGGAGTCAGAGAGTTAAAAAAAGAGTGTTATAGATAGAAACAGAAATAGATAGGTGAAAAATAGAATCAAGATGGAGGTAGAGATTAAGCAAAGGAAATGAAAGGAGAATCAAATTGAAAAAGAAAGAGGAGAAGGTAAGACAAAAAGAAATGGACTGAGAGCAGAATGGAAGGAAGAGAAGATAGTAAAATAATAAAGTAGGGCTAGAAGGAGAAACTAGAAAGATCAGGGAGGTCAGAGCTGAGTTGAGTCTAGGAAAAGGAAATTGGAGTGAAGAGAGAACTGGGAGAGATAGAGATGGTGATGGAAGCAATAGATGAGATGATGCAGAGATGAAAAAAGAGCTGAGGGAGGAAAGGAGATTGATTTGGAGAAAAAAATGAAACAAGATAGATAGGAGGAGAAAATATGGAGGAGACTGAGAGCAAATGAAAAGACTAGCAAAGTAAAGGCAAATATCAAGACTACTGTACTGACTACAAAGCTCCTTCCTAAGTACCCCCAGGATATCTTGGGCTTTAGAAGTGATTGTATGCTAGAGGAGATTGGGCATCAGTGAGATCAGGTGGCAAAAGAATTGCATGGGAGTTGGAAACTGTGGAGCAATCATGCAGAGTAGCATTTGCATGGTGTCAGGAGTGATCTGGTCCTGTTGGAGAAGCTGAGCATAGTCCAGTTGTTGAGGAGTGGTGACTATAGAAAGTCTCAGTGATCTTAATGATTAGATTATTAGATATTGGAAAAGAAAGGGGCAGGGGTCAGTGTGGTTGTATCTAAGAAAGTGTGGTGGAATCATGATAGATGGGACTTACTCTTTTATTTCCTTCTGTTTTTTATTTTGGTCATATCATATATGTATTAGTACTTACCTGCTTATTGAAAATACATAGCAAGGTTCTGTTAATTGATGGTTTTCCTGCTTAGTGAGGACTATGGCATCTTATACTGTGGCATTAATGATCAGACCCAGATAAAGGAATATGCAGCAAGATTCATCTCTCACAACATTGCAGAAACATGGACTGGCTTACTAAAATTTGCACTACTGACTGATACTGAAGTAGAACCTAACATTGCCATACTAACTTATGAAAGATGGAAATTGGTAATAATTTAAATATACCCAGGTGCTAAGGAATTGACTATGTATATGGTAAATGAACTCTAGAAAATGGTATAGAATACATTTAACAATAAAATATACTCACTTGGCTCTCTTTTGATACATTACTACAAGTTTTATTCAATTTTTTGATGGCTCATCTAGAATGGCAAGCTTTATATTAACAAA
The DNA here is from genome assembly GCA_003313675.1 of Termitomyces heimii. Classification (NCBI taxonomy): domain Eukaryota; kingdom Fungi; phylum Basidiomycota; class Agaricomycetes; order Agaricales; family Lyophyllaceae; genus Termitomyces; species Termitomyces heimii. The sequence continues at coordinate 8,378 of QLON01006264.1, forward strand.
AAATGACAGCTATTTCAACAAAGCATATTAATCTCACTCTGAAGCAAGATTGCTAGGCATTTGAAAGTTATACAACTAGCACATCACTTTGAAAAACCCTACAAATTCAGTAATATCTTTGAGGCAGATAAATGAGTGTTGAAAGGTACTAATAGTAGCTTTGAATTGGCAAGAGTTCATAGTATACTTCTCAAACTCTTGGCAACAATCATTCTGGTACTGACCTTTCTAGCCTGCTACTAATTACTACATCAAGAAAAAAGACCTCAATGCTACTATAAATGCTGCCATTACCTCTGCCATGACCAAGCTTAAATCAATGATCAGCACTAATATTGCCAACACCAGACCTACTGATAATAGCACAAGCAATAGTCTCTGCCCCTTCTATAGAATAATTGGTCACACTATGACTTGCAGATGCTGTAACACTCTTGGAACAGTACACTTGGCAAGGAAAATGCTGTGGGGCTCCAAACAACAGAATAATTTTGGACTTAGGCAATAACATTCCTAACTATTTAGAGCTCAAGTCTTATCAAGAACAGGTAGACAAATGGCACTGATACAATCCTAGAAACCAGATTCCTAGCACTCTTTCTAGCAATGCTCATCCTGGTGATAGTAAATAAGAACTAGTGCAGAGGAAAAAGTAAAGGGAGAAAAGAAAAGAGCCAAATTGAGTAGATAAAGGAAAGAGAAATGAAACAAAAGACCAGCAATGTAGTTAAAGGTTGGAAAGAAAAGATAGTGATGATAAGTGGAAGAAAGATGAATAGAGAAGTAATAGAGTTAAGACAAAGAGAAAAGGAGTTGAGACAGTAAAGAAAAGATAGAAACTAGATTGGAGATAAAATAGAAAAGAGAAAAAGCAAAGAGGAAGTGAAACAGATTGGAAATAAAAAAGGAGTTAGTGGTAAAATAAGAATAGAGAGAGGGATGAAAAGCAAGGATAAGATGGAGTAAAGTAAAATGAAACTGGAAATGTTCAGAGAGTTAGAGCTGAGTTGAGTTAAAAGAATGGAAGAGTAGAGGGAAACTTTGAGAAACCTTGAGGAAAACAAAAATTGTATTGGTGTTTATTATGGTAGTCATGTTGGCAAGAGAAAATCCAGGAAGTGAATTGTTGATTTTGTTGACTTTTTGTTTAGTTATTGCTAAGGGCTGTCTGAGAGTTACACTGTCTTAATTTGGTTGCAAATGTCTGGGGCTATATTGCAGAGTTTTTCACTGAAAGTTATCAAGGTTTTTATAATACAGTTAAATATACAGTTAAATTTCTCAATATTGAATATAAGAGTAGTGGGTCTGTAATCTTCAGGGCATTTCTCAGAAGTGACAAAGTTTTGTTGTATTAGTGGTATATAGCAATTATTAATACTTGAGTACAGATGAAGCAGTAGCTAGACAAAGTTGAGTTGGCTATGATAGTGGATGTGGAAACTAGAGGTGTTATAATGAAGGCTGGTGTTAATTGCACAGGAGCTAAAATAGGTGCTGGAACAGATACAGGAATAGATGCAGAAACAGTTATTAGTGTGGCAGGCTGACTGACAGATTTGTAGCCTTTAAGCAATTGCTTTGGTTTTATAATCTCAATGCTATCAAAGACCTAGTTCTTTAGTATTTGTAGATCATTTTCCAGATCAGCAATGCATTCTTCCTAAGAGAGTTCTGGCTGGTTGCTAATATTGTTCAAGTGCAATACCAATATTTTGTGGATCTGGTGCAATCTCTTTAACTCCAGTGTGAATCTTCCTTTTAGTAAGACTCAACTAGTAGGTTCTTGCTCAATAGAGTGAGCCCCTGAGTCAGCAGGATCTGATAGATGTCTACTGAGGTAGCAAAGCTTTGCTTAACTCATGAGCAATGCCAGAGATTGAAGATGCTAAATATGCATGTTTCAGAAAAGCTGTACTCATTACTAGTTCTAACTAAGCCATATAATTTCATTGATATAGACTTTATTAGCTTATTTGTGAAATTCTGGGGCTAAGACTACCTGTCAGGTCCCATTGACCTGAGAGCTACTTTGTTGAGCAGAAACCTACTAATTTAGTCTGTTAGGTCTTGCTAATAGGGTGCTTGCCTATTTACACATAAAAGTATGCTAAAAGTCTCTGTAATTAATGCCTGTATTAATCAAATGAGATGTGAAGTACTACAAGTAACTGTCTACTGTATATTTACAATGCTATTCCTTAAAGTGACAACTATGCATATATATATTGGCAGCATGGGTGGTATTTGAGTATTCTTATGTTATATGATCTGCATACCTAGTAGCATTGATTTACAAGTGACTATGCTGAAGATTGAGGAATAGTATAAGAGGAACATGCATTTCAAAGAATCTTAGTTTTGACATTGATGCCAAACTCCAAAACCCAGACAAGCCAATAGTAGAGAAGGATTGTGTCATATTTTCTGCTTAGAGGGCTATTTAAAGGCATGAAAGCTTGAATTATAGTGCCAAGCATCTGTAATTTAGAAACTGACTAATGATCAGGGTCTGTTTGCAGATAGGTCAAGAAATTAGTAATTGTGCCAAGCCTGATCAAAGTCAGTTATAACTCTTGAAGGTGTGCATTGCAAAAAGCAGAAAGACAAGAAATAATATTATATATATGTAAATAGAGGCAATCACAAATGAACCAGCTTTCACTAAGTTCTGGGGCTAAATTACACTTCATAAAGTACTTTTATGAAATATATAGGTGGGTAATAGAGTTTATTGAGTTTTCAGTCAATGTAATCTTAGTCACACTAAAAAAAGGTCCAAAAAGCATATCAAACTATTGATTTAAAGTATATTATTGCCTTGGGCCTAAGATATCCACTCTCTGGGGATTCTGAGTATAAGCAATCAGTAGCTTGCTAAATGTCACAGAATCCCCCTCTATTTATATTATTTCTCTCCTCTGTGATATATAACATTTTCTGGCTATTCTGGGCCATTTTCCAGCTATTGGGCCTTCATTTTCTGATTCCAGGAGACTTGGTATAAATTCTCCTAGTCAAGAGAGGTTCTTCAATGTTTTGGTGCTCTGATTCTGTAAATCATTGATATTTTCTTCAGTTCCTCACCAAATACCTCTGAATCTTTTTCATCATATATGAATTGATTAGACATTCATTTCCAACAATACCATACACAATAAGGTTTGGTATTTATTCTGTCAAGATATAAGCATTTTACCAAAGCCTACTCAAATTTCCTCAACAGCTAAATTTAGCTTTTCCCATCAAATTGCTAATTCCTCTATCAGTTCACCACAGAATATCTTTGGACAACTTTTATTGTGTACAGATTGATCAGGCAATCAAGGCAATAGCCTATATATATAGAGATTCACATGTATTTCTGCTGAGATATGCCTATTTTATTGTCAAGATGTGATGCTTTTTTCAAGATAAGTCACCTAATCTCTGAAAACCTGAGCATAGTCACATGATTATAGTCACATGATTGATTTGGGTGTGCATTAGATCAAAATACTAATAAGCTGATTTCTCAACATCTAGGCCACTGATAAAGCTGATCTAATATAATCTGGAGAGGGCTTTTCAAGGTGATTTGCCCACAGTTTTTAGCAGAAGTCTGTTTTATTCAGATTTTTTGATCAGTAGCATTGTCTTGTCTTATTAATGAGATAGATATGTCAATATGCAAAATCCTTAAAAAAAGGAGAGACTGCAACTTAAGAACTACACAGAAATAGCCTAATAATAGCTCATATATCAATTAGAGCACCTCTCAAATGGTTATTCAAAGTTCTAAACTTACTGATATAGCATCCTATTTTATATGCTATTCATATAGATATAGAAATAAAAAAGATGAGTAGTATATAAACAATCCAAGTTTTGACTACTCTACTCTTATCACTACTTCATGCAGAATCACAATTGGTGTTATGACAATGGATGGCTACTGATAGTAACAGACTCATCAGCAAATCTATTTATTTCTGCCAAAGTTATTCCACCAATTATCCACTAATAGACAGATTAGATTGCAAAGCCTCATAGTCTCTTTGCTAAGTGATTTGGCAATGGTTAGCCAACATTCAATGAATATTTTACAGTGACATTCTGATTTCTATACTAACTGATTACTAACTGATTAAATACTATACACAGACTTTACTAATTTTTAGTTTAATTCACAGTAAACTACTTACTACTTTTGTCATGCCCCCACCACACTCTCTTGGATAGGGCTACACTGACCCCCTACTTTTTCCTTCTTCAATCTCCAACATCACTAATCCAATCACCAAGATAATTGAGCTTCCCTGGATAGAACATGATGCACTTGTAAATTCTACACAAACTTCAGCACTTTGAAACTGTTGCCAAATCACTCTCAACACTCCAAACCACTGCTTGCACAATCATTGATACATTTGTCTCAACAATGAGACAAAACAAAGCTATTGATCATCAAAAAGTCTGAATAAAAACAGACTTCTGCTAAAAACTGTAGGCAAATGGTATAGCTAGAACTGCCTTAAAAAGCCTCTCCAGATCATGTTAGATCAGCCTTATCAGTAGCTTAGATGTTGAGAAATCAGCTTATCAGTATTTTGATATAATGCACACCCAAATCAATTATGTAACTATAATCATGTGACATATATATCCAAGTTAAGCATGTAACACTAATTATGTGACTTTTGCTTAGGTTTTTGGAGATTTGGTAATTTATCTTAAGTAATCAGAATTGTCAATGCATCAATGACAAATCAAAGTAATCACTGCAGATTTGATTGATTTGATAAGATATGATGGCATCATCAAAAAATATAATTCTGCTAAATGGAGTTGTAGCTGTACAATGCCATCAATCTAGCATAACACCTTGACAATAAAATAAGCATATCTGAGCAGAAATACAAGTAAACTATTAGATCTTGCTGACCTGGGGGCTCACTCTGTTAAGCAGGAATCTACTAGTTATTTCTTGCTGAAAAGGGAGACTCATATGGAGGTCCAGGGTTAGTGCTAGGATTAGGCACCAAGGAGGGTGTGAGGCATAGAAGAGATAACAAAACTGCAAAGGAAGTAGGAAATACAGAAAAAAGAAAAAGAGAGTTAGGAAATCAGAGAAAAAGTACAATAGATAAGTAGATGGAGAGATAGAATTGAGATGAAGAAATGGAGTAGAGATGAAAATGGAAATGAAGTGGAAAAAGAAACAGAAGACTGGATTAGAAAAGGAAAAGAAGAGGACAAAACAAAAAGAAATAGACTGAAAGTAAAATAGAAGAAAGAGTAGTTGGTGAAACAATAAGTTAGGACTAAGGAAGAAGAACTGGAAAGATTGAAAAGTCAGAGCTGAGTCAAGTTGAGGGAAAAAGAAAATAGAAGAAAGAGGAGTTAAGAAAAATAAAGATAAAGATGGATGCAATAAATAAGACAAGATGGAAATGAAAAAGAGCTTGAGGAGAGAGATGAGATCAATTCAAAAAAGAGATGAAATGAGATTGATAAAATAGAGACATGGAGGAGATCAGAATAAACTAGAGAAGTGGGGCAAATATCAAGACTACCATACTGACTATGGGGCTACCTGCAGAATATCTTGAACTTTGAGAGTAACTGTGTGCCAGAGGAAATTGGCCTTGGCATAATTGGATGGCAGAATAATTGCATGAGAGTCAAGAGCTGCAGAGCAATTATATAGAGTAGTATTTATGCAGTGTTAGGAATGATCTGGCCCTATCAGAGTACTAAGCATTGTCTAGTTGTCAAGGAGTGGTGATTTTAAGAAAGCTCAGTGATTAAATCATTGATGATTCAGTATTGGAAAAGAAGGGGGGTGGAGGTCAGTGTAGTTATACCTAGAAGAGTGTAGTGGAATCATAATATAAACCCTTATATATTGGGGTTGTCTAAAAATATTTCATGGCAAACTGATAGATAAATCAGTGATTTAATGGGAAAAGCTAAATTTAGCTATTGAGAAAAATTGAGCAGGCTTTGATAAAATGCTTATATCTTAGTAGAGCTTTTGGCACTCAGCATTTGGCTTTTCTGCTTTGCAATCAAACTTCTCAACTTCTGAACTTTGTATATAGCCATGTATAATAGACTTTTGACTTGGAAAGAAGATCTATTAATGTGATGACATTGGGTAACCTGCTTAACAAGCTAAAAGACACCTTTGAAGTGTTAAAAGATACTGGGCAACCACTAGTTACAGTGGATCCAAGATATCAGCCTTTGCTCAAATAGAGTGGAGAGATAGCTGAATACTCACACTTAGAGGGCTATAAAATGCTTAAAAGATTGTTTGTGATATAATTGAGGAATATTATTCAGTTAGAATAGCTAGTTGAGTAGTCACAAGGGGTGATAGAGTTATTATTATGCATCTAAATTCCCCCAATGCAGCTACAGGTGTTGACTGTCAAATTCTGCTAAGTTAGGGGCTTTCTGGGAAAACAATGCCCTTACAAGGTGAATTTGATCTACAGATACCTAGGTATCTGAAGCTCCAGGGCTAGGGCTCTTGGGTTCAAGATGTGGACAGGGGGTGGTCCTGGGGAATGCAACTTGACCCAGAGCTTTGAGTATTTTAGAGGCTGAGGATTGGAGGGGGGTTGAGTCGGAACTGGAGATTTTAAGATGAGACCTGGTTAATAAATTATAAGCCACAAAATGCATACTAAACTTAGAGCACACAATTATTCTAGTGTGCTAGTCAGAGCATACCAATCAATGTATACCAGTCAAGCAAGAGGGCATGCAACAATTCAAGTTAATATCAAGACTGGTGAATACAATGGGGAACTATGCTATAAGTACTATGGGGCTAGGTCTTGGGGTTCCAGGATGTCTGGGATGGGCTTCAGGAGGCATTGAGTAATGGGCAGGGACTGTATACTTGGATCGCACATGTGGGGCACATGATCAATTGGTGTGGAGGGAGTTGTAATGTGTGATGGCCAGAAGCAGGTCATGTGATCCAATCATTGCTGGTGATTGATTCCAGGATCCATAATGCAGGGTTCCTAGGGGGCTGGCTGGTAGCAGTCTTGATGTGTGTGATGGCAGTGTTAGCAGCTGTGGTGGGCAGGGCACATGATGGGATTGACAGAAGAGGGCCCTAGATGTTCCAGGGCTGTTTCAGGGGGTTCTGGAGGGGAGGGGTCATGACATTGATAAATGTTGCACTGCCTAAGCAATGCCCTGTGAATACAACACAGTTTATAGAATTGATCTCAAAAACAGAACTAGTGCAAAATATGCTATTTTAAGCTGTCCAACTCATGTGAGAAGGAGTGGAAGCAAGTCAAGCTTTGATTGATACCACACAGTACCAAATGGAGCATACTAAGCTATAGTTGCTCTTGTAGGAGATTGAAGATATGGAAAGAGCTAGTAGAGATAGGGGGCAAGTGCTTAAATTAAAAGAAATGAGCTATATAGTACTAAGAGAACTAGCATAAAAGAATAGAAACAATAGTGTCTATGGAGACATATCATCTGATGAGGATGATGGCTTAAGAGTAGAGTCAATGCTGAGAATTTAGCTGCAGATTATACTAAATAAGTATCTAGTGGTGTAAGAGGTGATGTATTAGCAATTGCTGATTTATATGCTCAAGCACTTAGAAATGATAGCTTAATAAGGCTAAAAAATTCCAGACAAAGGACTCTGTAGAGTATGTAGAGCTATATGCATGGATATTTAAGCTGGAAGTTCAGCAATACATTGAGTATAAGCAGGCACAAGAGTCTGCAAGATCCACAGCAACTTCAGCCAACATGGCCAGATATGAATATATCTGGGATCAGAAAGCTCTGGCCATTGGCCAGGCTATAAGCCAGTTAAATGTGCCTAAATAAGCAAATGAGTTTAAGAGAACTTTGTAATATTCAACCCTACCCCAGTGAATACCAGTTTTTTCAATTAAAAGATTAGGTAATAGATGTATGCTATCATTTGGCAGCATGTTATTATGGAGGCTCTGAAATAGACTATCAATGAGTCTTTGTACTTATAAAATTCCTTGATGTAGAAGCAAAGGTGTGATACTGTTATTATATACTACATATTAACTATATAGAAGATATCTTAAAAGGACTGTACAATTAATTTATAAGCCCATCAATTTATGCAGAATGCATAAGAGGCATTTAGAAACATTGTATATAAGGACAGCATAAGAGTACAAGGGTTTTATAATACTCTATTGGAATATGTGCAGAATATGGCAGTATATTCTAACTTTTTATAATTTGCAAAGCATTTATAGATGGCCTGTCAGCTGAAATGAAGAAGTTGCTATTTAGAAATGATAATTTATTCTTAGAAATTAACTCTGTCAAAAAATTCCTCATATATATAATTTGTTATGAGTAAGTAGCTCATATAGCCAGTCATTACAAACAATGTAGCAGCCATAGGCATATGCAACTATGAGGAATGACCAAAATTGATATCTTTTTGGTGAAGAAGTCCAAGATGGATTATAACTGCAATCTGCAATTTGTAGTGTGATAAATAGCAATAATAGCACAACAGCTATCAGAAGAGGCTGCAAAGACTAGGCCAGTAATAAAGATAGTGGTGCCTGAGAAGTAAAAACCACAGGTATTAATTTCCAGGTGAGACTTTAAGCCCTAGGCTAGACTTGATAAGCCAGTAGTAGCTGCATAAGCTAAAGAAGGCTGCTTCAATTGTAGTAGTATAAACCACTAATTGAAATAGTGCTTTTATAATGCTAGGAAGGTATATATGCAGGCCACCTATACTGCCACAAATGGTTTAGACTGTGAGTTTAAGAGTGGAGATAAGGAAGAGGTGGAACAGCCTCAAAACATTGCCAAGGAAAAAGAGAAAAAAGATTTAGCTAGCATCCTAATTAATAGAGAAAAATATGCCACCATAGATGTATATAATAATAACTATTACAGTCAAGATAGTGATTCAGAGCACTTGGTGGCAATGACTGAGGCTCTTGGTGAAGAGCAAACCATTGGTGATTACCAGATTAAGATGCACAAGGTGCACCTGCACAAAGCACTAGAAAAGTTGGACAGACCAAAGCTACAGTAAGTTAAGAAGCAGTGCTTCATTAGTTACATGAATGTGGAAGGCTACCTGGCTTGGATTTTATGGGATTTGGGGAGTACTATTATGAAGATAGCACTCTAATTTGCTTATGTGCATAAGATCCATGTGCATAAACTGAAGGAGCAACCAATGCTTCAATTATAGACAGTTAGTAGCCAATCAATAGTCTAATATGAGACTAAAGTAAAGGTAATAACTTTAGAGTCAGATATGGTCAAGTATGTTGATGTAGCCAACTTTAATTGCTACAATATGATTATTAGGACTCTATTCATGCAGAGAAACAAAGTAGTACTTGACTTTGTAAATAATAAAGTAGTTATTAATGGCATACCCATGAATGCCAAGAAAGTGGAATTAAAGGATATTGATGGGCAACTATGTTGCCAGTATGCTACTAAGCATCATCTTGTTCTGATATGACTAGAGAATAAAGGCAGAGCAACTGTTGAAGATGAGCCTAAGGAGCCTTAGCAACATTGACTGGAAATACTTATAACCAAAGATGAATACAGATAGACTTACAAGTAGAACAATCAGCCCATTCAGGCAGAGCATGAGAAGAGTAACCATTTGGACAGAATTAAAGACTCAGTAGTAGCTGAGGATGGGAGTACTTGAAGGCTATGGGATTATTCCATGCTGCTGCCAGACTTCCAATAGGCTTTTAACCTCTATATGTTCTAGGAGTGAAATGAAGTAATCATATCTATGCAAACAGTATGAGTGAGCATAGCACAAAAAGCTTAAAATAATGTTTTAATTGGCCACTGAGGATAAAATCTCTACACTACAGGAAATAGTATTTGATGGGAAAATACTATCATTGCAATGGAGAGTGTACACTTCCATTAGACTAAAAGTGCAAGATAAATCAGAAAATCTAATAGCTGCATTAAATGTGCAGTATAAGGTGGCTGCACAATCTCAAATAAAAAAGGTGAATACAATTTGGATGAGTGGTAATAGGCCAAGAGGCCTAACTAAAGAGGATATTCTGTGATTACAGGACTAGTAGAAAGAGAAGTTTGTAGATATTGTGAATGGAATAAAGAAGAAACTACCTCTATGGTAAAAAGTAAATTATGAGATAAATCCCATAGATAATGAAAAGATATATAATACCAGCTTCTATAATGTCCATAAACACTGCAGAAGCAATTGCATGAAAAGACTAATTAGTACATCAATGTGCAGTGGTAGAAACTACAACTAGCAATGTAGGCAGTGCTACTATTGTGTATTTTAAAGAAGGATGAGATGCTACAGATAGTTTTAGATGCAAGACAGCTTATTAAGAATGCCACTCCTTTACCAAACCAGGAGGTCATCCACAAGGATGTTGCAAAAGTAAAATACAGGTCAAAAATAGACCTTATAAATGCATATAAGCAAGTCTATATAAGGACTATAGATATTTTGAAAATGCTATTCTCATCTCTGATAAGAACATTTGTAAACAACATTATGCAGATTAGGGATTGTAATGCAGCCACATTTTAGAGATTAATGACCTCCATTTTCTGAGATGTTATTAGAACATTCATGCATGTTTACTTATATGACATTTTTATATTTTTAGACTTCATTGAGTAGCACAAGAATTATTTGAGAGTTATATTTAACTAACTATAGAAGCAGCAGCTTTATCTCAAGTGAAAATGAAAATTATATGCAAATCAAGTAGATTGCTCAAGGCACATTATTGATAATAGGGGCATTTATCTAGAAATAGGAAAGATTGATAGAATTTAAAAGTGGCAAGTGCCACAAAACTATAATGATATCTAGCAGCAGTTTGTAAGGCTAGTGAACTATGTTAGCAACTTTTTGCTAGATATATCAGCCTATACTGAGCCACTACTGGCTATAAACCAGAATAAAACACCATTTTACTAGCAGCTGCTACATCAGCAGTGCTTCAAGATGATTAAGCAGATTTATTCAAAGACACTGGTCATTCAGCCAATAAATACATTAACTAAGAAGCCAATATGACTAGTATATAACACCTCAAAGATAGGCATAGGTGCTATATTTAGTCAAGGACCAATATAGTAGATTTTCAGGCTGGTAGATTTATGTCAAAGAAGTTCACTGCTGCTCAGTAGAATTATGCAGTGTATGAATTGAAAACTTTGGCCATATTGAAGGCCTTCCTCAAATGAGAGAATAAGTTGATGGGATATAAGATCCATATTATAATAGATTATAAAGCCTTGGAGTTCTTCAAAACTCATTTGATGCCATGGCAGTAGCAATGGATTGATTACTTGTTATGCTATTAGTTCAACATTACCTATGTAAAAAGTGAATTGAATAAAATAGCAGACTCTTTTGAGTGATAAGCATGGAGAAAATCACCATCCAGGTAGATATATGAATGTGGACTGTCACATAGATCCAGAGGGCAAGGCTTTGCCCATTCACCAGTTCTAGGAGCTGAAGGAACATGTGGTGGAGCTAAGGGCTATGAGGGCCTAAGAATTATGATGAAGCATGCAATTGCATGAGAAAAAAAAAAAAGACAAATGGAAGTGCAGCAACTAGCTGCAAATGAGGTGTTAGAAGGAGCATGCATGGTAGAGGGGGCAGTTTAGCCTATCAAAGGAGAAGATGAGGCTTTGATGAGAATGGAAGACAAGGTCTTCAGATAAGAAGTAAAGCAAGAATATATTATAAACCAATTGACTATAGAAGTGATGGTCTATGTGAAAGACCACCCATGGTTCCATATCAATAATGGGATAATATATATCACAAACATGTGTAGCAACTAAGTACTATGCATCTCAAATGTATATTTATTGATAATAACTATTTTGGAGCATTTCTACCAAGTAGTAGGGCACTTTGGATTGCTATACATATTAGTATACCTATGTTAGTAGTACTGGTAGCCAAAAATGGCTAGTGAAGTGGCAAAATTTTGCTCAACTTGTGAGCCTTGCCAAAGGTCAAAGATGTGGAATGTACATGTTCCAGGAAAGTTGCATTTATTGCCAATACCAACAAAATCATGGAATTCCATAGTTATGGACTTTATTAGTTTATTTCTGGAATCTTGAGGCTATAACTACCTATGGATAGTAATTTGTAGAATGACTAGTATGCTTTATTTAATTTCCACTATGACTATAGTAATAGCAAAGAAGCTATTGTAGTTATATTTATAAGACATTATGAGGCTCCACAACCTCTCAAGCTTCATAGTGAGTGACAGTGATGCAAAGTTTACTTCTGGATCATGGAGGGAACTGCATAGAGTGTTGTGAGCTAAGTTGCTCACATCAACATCTTTCTATCTGCAGACACATAAGTAAATAGAGCAGGTAAATTGCAGTATATTGCAGATATTGTAAATAGTAATATGCTTTAATCAAAAGAACTAGGTAGACAAGTTACTCTTGACAGAATTTGCAATAAACACAAGTGTATTGGAGACAACAGAGTATGCATTATTTGAATTTAATAATCAGGTCATGCCATTAATAATGCACAAGTTGCACAGCAATGGGGCAATATATAAGAGAGTGCAGAAGTTTGCACAAAGGGTATTGGCATACCTAGCAGATGCCCATAATACTATAATTATCAATCAGATCTTTCAGACTAAGAAGGCAAATAGGTGACATAGCAAAGAGCTGAAAATCAGGCCAAGTAGCCTAGTATACTTGTTAATACAAAATCTGAATCTGCCAAAAGTTAGAGCATAGAAGTTGTATCTAAAGTGGATTGGACTATACAAAGTTCTAGAGATGGAGCAATAAATATTCAACTATGTGTTAGAGTTGCTTATTGCCCTATAGCAATGGTAGATTGTGCCATGATTTCATATATTGCTGTTGCAACCATATTAGGCCATTCCTAAATTGAGCAATGCCAGTGCCATATAATTTTAGGGTGAATAACCACAAAGAATGGTTTATGGAAGAAATCATTGGCCATTGATGGGCCAGCAGGAAGTGCCTCAAACTTGAAGTTTGGTGAAGCCTAAGTAATATAATATGGGAGCTATTAGCTTACTGCAATGAGCTAGCTGCTCTGGATAGGTATTTAGAACTGCAAAGGGTGCAGTAGCTGAAACAGCTGGCTAATTATGCAAAGAGTGTAAAGAAGTAGTGGTGATGCTAATGGGCATTGAAGAGATGAGTAAGTGAACTTAGCTAAGATGGCTGGGAGTGGCCCAAATTAGGTAATGAAAGCAAGTGACTTAAAGCATGACATTGCATATAAGTGTGGCAGATGATTTGTGGCACAGATATGAGAGTATAATTATAGGAGCATAATGAGTAATGAGGTGGTGTAGTACTTAATATAAGTAATACTAATAGTTCTGGGGCTTTCTTGTTGGCTTAAATAGGCTTTTCTTCCACACTGGACTTCTTTATAATAAATTTGATGTATTGAACTTGGATTGCTTCTTAGAATAACTAATTTTCAGACTTATAGAGGATTTTAATAAACTTTAGCCTAAGTATTTTACTCTCTAGGAAGTACCAAGCATTTGCTTATCAATTGCCTGCTTATTTTCTACTCTACTTGGGCTATTTATACTCCTGGAATAATGCATAAACCATTAGCTACACCTGACCTTTATATTATTATTTTCTTTCTTTCAATAATATATCTATTTCTTTAATTTCCTATTTGATTGCTTGTTTTAGTGCCACCAGCTAGCTCTTTGTGCCATCATTCATCCTTGCTATTTTTAGTTCTTTTTTCTTCATTTGTCTCTTCTCCTTTTGGTGTGCTTCTATTTATAGCTCCTTTTCTCTTTTAGCCTTTTTCTACATTCTATGCTTCTTGCAACATTCTTCCATTTTGATTTCTTTTTTCCCTTTTTAATTAGACCAATTTAGAAATTGTCAAATCAGATCTTCTTTCTAAATCTAGATTATTCCAGTTTGATCTCATTTTACTCCCTCTACCAGCTCCATGCTTTTCCTTCCCATTGCAGTAGTTAGACTAATATTGTATTAATAACTTGATCCCTCTCTTTTTGTATTTTTTGTATATTTTATAGAGTGTTTTTAGAGATATATTTTATTGAGACTGCTTCCAAGAGGCTTATAGTTTTCAGCCTTCTTATGATATATTTATTTTAACTTCTAATGCCTATTATGTCTCACACTATTATTACAGTGTCATATCAGTGGCCTAGTCAGAGGAAATTTTTCTATCTTTGTCTATATCAGTATACCATTCAGTGTGTAATACCTAATATTATGGCCTCATTTAGCCAAGCTGTGTCAGGCCTAAGTAGCTTCAGGAGGAAGTGATTTGTGGGAGGTTAGCCTCATTTACAAATGTGATACTTGCTAAAAAGAAGTGGAGCTTTGCTAGAAGCTTCTCAATATGCAACTTAGCAAGTTAGGCCTGTATAGAGCCTGCAGACTCAGATAAGATTTGGGCAAGTGATGGCCCAGAGTATAATTATAAAGAGGCAAGGGCTGCCAATGGTGAGAGGATTTCTAGGGCAAATGCCTATGCAGTAGCAACAGTGCCAGTCAGTGCAACTAGGCTATAAGATGTAGCAAGAGATAAATGAGTCTATAAAGGTGAATAACCAATAGTACAGGAACTATAATTTCTATGGAGTGCTACAACCAAATGTGGTGTCTGGCAGGTATTATAAATCCATGCAGTATGTGGAATAGGAAGGTTATTATGAGCTTCCTCTTAAGCTTCTAGTAATTAAGAAGCTACCTTCAAGATTGCTACAGAAGACACAGCCTGGGCAAGAATTAATGAGCATCCAAGAGGTGCCACAAATTACAGAGGAAGAAGTGACTATATTAATGTGTGATAAGGATAAAAAAAAGGCTGAAAAGCCTATGCTAATTGATAATCAGTATTTAACAGAAGTGTTGTAGTGCCTGAAAAGCACTGATTATCTGGTGTCTGTAGATGCAGGTTTCCTGCAAGACCCTTTAGTGGTCCTCATCATAACTGAGCTCCTTGATGATATTGAGAGCTTGCAAAAGCAGCACCAGATAGTGCCCATATAAATTGAGCAAAGATTAAAGCACAAAGTGCTGTCTCCTCCACAGGCAGAGCTAAAGCAGCTTGACAGGAGAAATAAGAGGCAAATTGGCCCCTCTTGTTAGTGAGGTCTGGCTAAGATGCCACCTCAACTGGCTATTGAGTACTTTTCAGGGAGAGCAGTATTAACTACCTATATATTATCCAAGGTTTTAAATAAGCTGCAAGGTGTGTTGATTCAGCTACTAAAGGAGCTGATAATGACTGTTAGAGTGGCAGCCTAGGCAGAGGTGCCAACTATAGTAGAAACAATGTCTATTAAGCTAATGGTGCTTCTGGGCCACCAGAGCAAGTGCTAAGGCAGGTTATAGGACTGGCTATTACTGAGTCAATGCTGGAGTGAAGTGGGGCCTAGAGGCTTCTATGTTTGCATCAGCATAAGTGAGAGTGCTAAAGATGAAGTGTAGTGAGTGCTGCACTTATAATAAAAGTGCATTTATTGCATGCATATTTCCAGAAGGCATTCTGGCCAAGATAGAGGCTGCTACATTGCAGTTTGCTCCACCAGTAACTATACCAACTCCCCTAATATCTCTACTAGTTGTGGTGGCTGTGCACAATATGTGTATAAAGCAGCTGCTGCCACCATTGGCCAAGCTAGTGTGCATAATTGTGGGAGGAGAAGTATCAAGTCTCACTGACCTAGGGGCTTACTCTGTTGAGCAGAAACCTATTAATTGTCTCTTGCTAAAAAAGGAGACATACATAGAGATCCAGAGTTGGTGCTGAAATTAAGCATCCAAGAGATTATGAGGAATAGAGGGGATAATAGAATTATGTAGGAAGTAGGAATTATAAAAATGAGGTAAGAAGAACTAAAAAATCAGAGATGGAGTATAGTAAATAAAATAAGAGTAAGTAAGATAGAGAAATAGAGTTGAGATGGAGAAGCAGAGTCAAGACAGAAGTAAGAATTGAGTAAGAGAGGAAGGAGGATTGGATCAGAAAAAGAAAGGAGGCAGATGAAACAGGAAGAGATAGATGGAAAGTGAAATAGAAAGAAGAGAAGATAGTAAAACAATAAAGTGGAATTGAAAGGGAAAAGACTTGGAGAAGTCAGAAGTTAGAGCTGAGTCAAGTCAAGGAAAAGGAAAAACAAGAGAAAAAAGGAATTAAGAGAGATAGAGATGAGGATAGATGCAATGGACAAGATGAGGCAAAGACAGAAAAGAATTTAAAGAAAGAGATGAGATAGATTTGGAAAAGAGACAAAATAAGATTTATAGAAGTAGAAACACAAAGGAAACTAAGAGTGAATAGGAAATCTAAAGAAGTGTGGGCAAAGCAATATCAAGACTATTATACTGACTATGGAGCTACTTTCTAAGTACCTATGGGATATCTTAGACTTCAAAAGTGATTGTATGCTAAAGGAGATTAGGTTTTGGTGTGATTGGGCAGCAACATAATTGCATGGGAGTTGGGAGCTATGGGGCAATCCTGTGGAGCAATATTCATCTAGTGTCAGGAGTGATCTAGCTTTATTAGAGAAGCTAAGCATAGTTGGGTTGTCAAGAAGTGGTGGCTTTGGAAAAGCCTAGTGATTAAATCAGTGATGGTCAGATATTGGAAAAAAAGGAGGGCAGGGGTCAGTATGGTCATTTTCAGAGGAGTGTGGTGAAGTTATGACAAGAAGGAGATATCAAATAACAACTAGGAGAAAGACTTGCCTAAGAAAAACCTTAACTCTGCATCTAATAAGATACTTCATGAAAAAAGGCAGAGATAGGCCTATAATGTCAAGATTTATTGGATGAAGGCTGCTTGAGCCAATGAAGACTAGATGCAGAAGGTGAAGGTTAGTCAAGAACTGAGCTGCTGAATCTCAGATGGACTAGGAGCCATTATTAGCTTTAAGCATGCAGAATAGTTGAACTTTTGCTTTGTAAAAGTATTGAGGGACTTTTTGTATTGCTCTTTATATATAAATATCCTATTTGTTGGTGCAAATGCCAATAAGGCTAAGGCCTACAAATACAAGAGCAGCCTGCTTGCCAAGCCACCTAAATTAGTGATATATAAGTGTGCTTTTTAAGAGTTTTTTCTCAACTTCATAGAGCTTAAGCAGCTCTTCCATTACATTTTCAACAAATTTATGCCTTGCTAGAACCAGATTGTTGAATTTATTCTATTCAGTGCCTTTAGGCACTTTGCAAAGTCAGTGGTGCCTGCCTTACAAGATAAAGTTATAAAGGCAGTAGTGCACTGCTGAGATTATATATTCTAGGATTTAGAGATAACTGTTGAAGAATGGAATAGTGTAGCCTCCTTCAACATTCTGCTGTAACTGATACAGCTTAATGATCACAGCCAAGTCATGCTGAAGCCAGTACCAGCACCAATAATGGAGCAACCATTCAATTTAAAGCAACTAGTGCAATATATACTAATTTTTGGCTAACTTAGCCTTAACAACATATACTTTAAATTGGCATTTGATTACACCTATAAGATTCACTGGCACACCTTGTTTGAGTATGCTCTAGTGCAAGCATTGAGTACCTTATATGGAGAAAAGCTAGTCATTAACTAGCAACTAGCATTGGTCATAGTGAGACCTGAATTGTATTGAGAAGCTGTTAGAGCCAGTGTTAAGGCCTAATATAACCCTTCATTGAGTATATAGTAATAAGCACCAGGCTATCAATTTTAGTGATGCTAATACACTTTGTGTCATGCTGCAAAATAAGGTTTCCATAATATGGGTGAACTATATATATACATATAGTATGATCTATTTGAAACACCAGTTCTAGAGATCATTAATGTCAATAAATATCTATGTTGAGGCAGATGATGACTAATAAGCAAGAGTAGCTTGTTATAGCATTTCTCCAACTATTCCTTAATGGAATAGTTAGCAACAGATATTAGCCAATGACTGACTATAGTAACAGAAGAAAAATGCTAAGCAGATTAATTTGGAAGCCACTGGCTTTTACTATTATGTAAGTAAAGACTCACATTAATACTACCTCATCACCTGCTTAAAACTACAGGCTTTAATGAATGCATGTAAGAATTCAATTGCTTTTATTCTAAAAGCTAGCAGCCCTCACAAAGAGAGTGACACTGATACTATCAAATTACAGACCAGTTGCATTGTCCACTATGACTAACATTGCAATGAACATAGAAATGAAAGTGCAACTGGTGAATATTGCAAGTTTTATATAGGAATCTGGGGTGGCCAACATTGAAAAGGAGCAAGTAAGCCTCTAAGTTATTTTAATTGTAGCAATAAACATGATAAGTACAAGGGCACTCCTTCAACAATTGAACTATAGCATAATAATTTATAACTGCAACCTTCCCCACTTGCATTGTATTTTGCAAGTGTAATAACTTACACTAACACCCTGGATTATCTTGACCCTTCAGACTGCCAATCTAATATGCAAGATACTGTATATAAAAAAAAACAAACAAACAAAATAACAAAAAGATTAGGACCTATTCTCTTTTGATATAGACCATTTAGTGATCCAAAGAGGAGATGTGTAATGATGGATGATGGTAGCATTAACATGCTTTATTCCTTTTTATAATATATTTCATTTTACTATTATTACATTTTTTATGCATCTAATGCAGATGTAAATAGTTATTATTTGGCTGCTTAGCATTAGCTAAGCAGTCTTAATTGTATTTTGAACATGTAAATAGAAATCTAGTATTTAGATATATTTGAATGTGTAGATAAAAATCCAATATTTAGATATATTTAATTCTGCATGCTAAGAGCACATTAAGTTTATAATATTGTTATATAACTCCTGCCTCCATATAAGTCTTCCTTTTTAGTGAGACCCAACTAATAGATTCCTACTCAACAAAGTAAGTCCCCAGGTCAGTGGGACTTAATAAGCTCCTTCAGTTAGCCAGGAACCAAGGCTTAACTAGCATATACTGGTTCCTCAGTCCATATCTGAGCCTCCCATCTGGCCCTACATGAAATGACCCTCAGTGATTTCCCCAGCCCCATGGCTTGCCCTGGTGCTAGCCCACACTAGTCTTTTTGCAACTGCTCTAGTACTACCCCAAAGTTATGAGTACTAGCTCCATACTACTTTTATATATCCATAGCCCCTTTTCTTGGGAACCCCAACTGCCTATGCAGTCATGGCCTCTATACAGCTTCTTTAATAAGGAAACACATCCAGAACTGAGAGAAGTTTCCTGCCTCAATAGTAGGAGCAAATGGAAACCTATGCACAATAGCACAATAAGATTTTAAAAGCTTCAAATCTCAAGATTAAAGTTCTTCTGAAGAGCTTAGGCTCTCTTGCAAAGCCTGAGGCAGCCAACTACTGCTGCCACTCTCAAAATCTGAGTCAATCAGATATTAATGTTCTATAAGCTCTAAGAGCAAGAGAACCTCTCACTCTGAATCTTCTAGATCCTCAAAGGTGATCTAGCATTATGAGTTGCATAACCTGGTTGATGAGATCTACATCTTCCTGTCTATCAGGTTCCACTGACCTGAAGGCTCACTCTATTAAGTAAGAATCTACTAGTTGTATTTTACTAAAAAGAATAATGTATACAAAAACTGGAGGTTAGTACTAAAAACCAATGCTAAGGAGATGGTGAGGAGATAGGAATAAGAAGGGACTATAGAAAGAAACAAATAATATGGAGAAGCAGAAATTTAAAGGAGTAGTCTAAAGAAAATCAGAAATAGATAGTAGAGGAATAGATTCAAGATAGAGAACATAAAGTTGAGACAGAGATTGTAAGTAAATAAATGAAAATAGAACTGAACTAGGGGAAGGAGAGAAGGAGAAAAATAGAGAGAAATAGGCTAAAATTAGCATGAAAGAAAGAGGAGAAAATAGATGAGAAAATAGAACTGAAGAGAAAAATCAAAAAGATTAAAGCAGAATCAAGTTAAGAGGATGAGTCAGAGTGGAAAGGGAACTTGAAAAGTTAAAAATGGAGGTAAAGATAGATAAACAAGACAAGGTGGAGACAAAAAGAGCTGAGGAGAAGAAAAGAGATGGATTTAAAAGAAAAAAGAATGAGGAAAACTGAAAAATGGGAGAAACTGGTGAATTATAGCAATATTATAACTAGTATACTAATTACTAAGCTTTTTTTAAGTACTTGCAGAATGTCTTGGCCTTCAGGAATAATCATGTGCTAGAGAAAATCAAGCATTGGCAAGATTAGTGGCAGGATAATTGTGTAGAGTCAGTACAATTATGCAGAGTGGCATTTGTACAATGTCAAGAGTGATCAGGCCCTATAGAAGGAGTTTGAGGATAGTCTAGCCATCAAGAAGTGGTGGTTTTAGAGGACTTAGTGATTTAGGAGGACTTGGTGATCTCAGTGATTGGATCAGTAATAGTTGAATATTGAAGAAGGAGAGAAACAAGGGTGGATGTAGTTGTATTTGGAAGAGTATGGTGGAATCATAATACTGTTCTTAAGAAAATTTGAGAACTTAAAAGATGCAGCCTATTTATTTCACATACAACATCAAGGACCTCTGAAAGTGCTGGGACCTATAAACAATCCTCCTCCAGAGCTTGCCTAACACAACTAGTAGAACCTGGATGCCACTTCCACTCTTCTCTGAGGACTTAACTCCATCTGCAGGCCTTTTAATCAAGCAACTACATGCAAGATAGAGCTGTTGGTGCATCCTTAAGCCAACTTTATCCCAGGTACTAATGCTTTCCATATATGGGGACAAGTCCTAGAAAAAACCCCAATTCCTGCACCTAAAAAAAGGCCATCCTACATATAATAATGATAAGAAGTCCACCCACATACTCAACTACATCAATAAGCCCTTAACTTATCCTACATGCCTGCTTCACCTAGGACTGCAGAACTCTCCTCCTTGCCTTAACCTATGCAATACTAAGCAAACATCTTTTGCAGAACACATTCCTCCATAACCTAACCCTCTCCTCTAAATCTTTGAGAACTTCCAGGAACTTGCCTCCTTCCCTTCTCATGTTTTGCCTTCATTTTCCCTCCAGATGGTTTTCTTTCTCCAAACTGAGCTTTTAGACCATCAAAAAATAGAGAACTCCTGGATAGCAGACCTCCCAGCAGCTGTAAACCAGCTATTAGTATATTTCCCCCCCCCCCTCCTCCCATAGGAGGATCTGGAAATAATTAACTCCAGAGGGCTCTCTATAGTTAACAGAGATCAAAGAGAGGTTCATAATGTGCTGGTACAAGAAGGATGCCTGAACATTTAGAAACTAGAGCTATTCAGTGGTTGCAACTCCAGAAAGTAGCAAATCTTTCTTATGCAATGCCTAAACACTTTTTAAGGCAAACTCTACACATACATCTCTGACAGAGTCTGAGTAGCTTTCACCTCATTCTACCTACAAGAGATCATCTTGGATTACTACACTGCACTACTTTAATACAACTCTTAACACTCCCTATTCTTGGATTGGAAATTTTTTGTAACCAAATTCTCTAGTAGGTTTAGAGTCTACAATACTATTGCTAAAGCCAAAAAAAACTTAGTATCATTTTGAATGATTTCCAGGAAATATTTTATGGCCTTTGTAGTACAATTCAAGAAAGAGGCCTACAAAACTGGCTGGAATTACAGTGCTTTATGTTTTCAGCTTCATGAAGTCTTTTCCAAACATATCTATGAGATTCTTTAAATTGCCCTGAAGCAAATCACCTATAATAGCCTCAAGAACCTCATCATGCAAATTGACCAATGCTACTGGGAGAACCAAGTGAGGCAGTCTCTTATACAATGACTTAGAGAAAGTCTGACTCTTAATAGCAATACAAGATGGCAATCCTAGAATTAGTATCTCTGTCTTCAGAAAAACTCAGTTAACTCTAGCAAAACCCCCAATAATTGACTGACTCCCCTGAAACTACTCCAAAACAGCCACCCAGCTTGTATACAGGCTGTTAAATGCAGTAATTTGCTGGTGGCTGATGGAAACAAATACAAGAATATATCAGATGCCAACAACTCCAATGACCCCAATAACAATGAATTTTTGCAAGCAGAATACAATACTAGTTGCTCTTGGGTTGCAGTACTAGAGAAAACCAAAGAGCTTTGCAGAAAAAAAGGTGTGTGTCTATTATGTAGGAAACTAAGTCACTTTGTATAGAACTGCCCCAAACAGAGTGCTTTAGGCCACACTGTCTGAGTCATCAATGGAGACAAGTTTGAGTTCTAGTATGCAGAAAATAAGATAGCAATTTAGCAGATCCTGAAGATATGCTGAATTGGAGTATTAACTCCAAAGTCTTTGCACTAAACACTCATTTATATGCACTAGTACTCATCCTATACACCTGCATAGTATATCCCTCTTCTTAAGCTTTGCAGCTCTTCCTTCTTTACACCTCTCTGTTACAACTCCACTACACTCTATTGAGATTTACATGTGTTGCAAATGTATAAGTTGATTAGACAAATAAAAGCAACTCAGTATCATGCATATCAATGTGGTATGAACTAATATTATTATTACTTAGACAAATAAAAGCAACTAGGTAATCAATGTAAGTAGTATAGTGTTATAGTAGAATAAAGATACACACCTTAGTATTATGCACATCAATGTGGTATAAACTGAGGTGTGGCAAATCAAGAAAAAACATATTCAATGCAATACAGCCAAAGCCATATAATACTGGCCCTCTACAGTCTAATATTGCATATAAAAATAGCTATTGTCTAACACTCCCATTTGTGGGGAGGCAGAGCTCTATAGCCTTTGTAAATTTCCAATGTTTACTATGAGGAAGAGCCTTTATGAAAATATCAGCCACTATATCTTTAGTAAAGACATAGCATGTGGCTTCACCCTTTGCAACTAAGTCATCTTTAAGGTAGTGGTATTTTCTTTAAATGTGCTTCATTTGAAATCAATACTGGGCCTCTTTGATAAGAGCTATAGCAGCTTAGTTGTTGCATAATAAACTGGAGGGTTCCTTTTGCATGTGGTCAATATCCTCAAAAAAGGTTTGGAGCCATACTAAGTGTTATTCTGCATAATATAGTCCTATATACTCAGATTTAGTTAAAGAGAGTGCTACCATTGTCTAGTGCTTGCTTATCCAGCCTATAGTGCCTTGAATGGAAATAAAGACATATCCAGAGGTTGATCAAGATGTGTCAATATCTCTGGACTAGTCTGCATTAGAGTATCTATGAAATAACATATTGATACATCTGTCTCAATAATAAGACAAGATGAAGCTATTAATCATCAAAAATTCTGAATAAAACAGACTTCTGCTGAAAACTGTAAGCAGTTCTGCTAAAGACTATAGGCAAATGATATAGCCAGAACTGCTTTAAAAAGCCCTCTCCATATTATGTTAGATCAGCCTTATTGGTGGCCTAGGTGTTGAAAAATTAGCTTATCAGTATTTTGATCTAATGCACACCCAAATCAATCATGTGACTATAATCAGGTGACATGTGCACCCAAATTAGTCCTGTGATCATAATTATGTGACTATGCTTAGGTTTCTGGAGATCAGGTGACTTATCTTAAGAAAAGCATTACATTCTAACAATAAAATGGGCATATCTCAGCAGAACTACATGTGAACCCCTACATATTGGGTAATGTTTTGATTGCTTGATCAATCTGCACACAATGAAAGTTGTCCAAAGGCATTCTGTGGTAAACTAATAGAGGGATCAGCAATTTGATGGGAAAAGCTAAATTTAGTTGTTGAGGAAAATTGAGAAGGCATTAGTAAAATGCTTATATCTTGATGGGAAGGCTATTGAACCCTATTGTGTTTGGTACCTGATGAAAGAGGTCCAGAGGCATTTAAAGAGGAAGTGAGGGAGATATTAATAATTTACAAAATTGGAGCACCAAAAACATTGAAGGGCCCTCTCTTGGCCAGGAAAATTTATACCAAGTCTCTTGGGACTGGAAAATAGAGGCCCAATAACCAGAAAATAACTCAGAATAACCAAAAAATGTTATGCATCACAGGAAGGAGAAATAACATAAATAGAGGGGAATTCTGTGATATTCAGCAGGTTGCTGATTGTCCATGCTCAGAATCCCCAGGGAGTGAATATCTTAGGCCCAAGGCAATAGTATACTTCAGGTCAATAGTATGATACACTTTTTGGACCTTCTTTTGGTGTGACTAAGGTTGAATTGACTGAAAACTCAATAAACTCTATTATCCACCTATATATTTCATAAAAGTACTTTGTGAAGTGTAATTTAGCCCCAGAACTTAGTGAAAGCTGGTTCATTTGTGATTGTCTCTATTCAGACTAATCCAAATAACCAAATTTCACATCAATATCCAATTCTACATTGTTTTCATTGAAGCATAATTCCATTCCACTAGTGGTATTAAAGTATCATAGTACTCATTTTGCAGTGGTCCAGTAGTAATGCTTTGGACTCACACTGAAATGTTCAAGTACATTAATAATATAGGCAATGTCTGGTCTGGTCCTCATTATGACATACATAAGAGATCCAACCAGGTGAAGCAAATCCAAGGTTAGTTCCAAAGTGTAAGAGAAAAGGCATAGATTATGATGAGAAAAACCAATGAGTACTATTTTGGCAAATGTTGGATTGAAAGATGAAAGGTGGCATGAATTAAGATCATGCTCATTGATACAAATATCCAGGGTGGTAACAACTTTCTTAAAAAGAGTAATATATCCTGTATGGCAGCTATACCAAAAACTAGTGGTTACCTCCAATACTAACATGGAGCAAGTTGAGGAGACTATTCTCCATTGGAGAATACTAGCTTTCTGGCAGCACCAAACTGTGGTCACTGCTGGCAGCTAATACTTTTTCCTTGGGAAATAGGAAAAAAGAAATGTGTCATGCCATTTCTTATGCATATATTGTCAAGGGAAGAAGGCATTTTCCATTGTCTCATGCCTTTTCCCCTTGGAAACAGGTGCACAAGAAATGACATGACACATTCTTTTTTCTCTATTTTCTGAAGAAAAAGTATTGGCTGCCAGCAGTGGGTGCTGAAAATGTTGACACAATGATGCTTGCTATGTTGAGTGAACAAGCATATTGCCATACAGCAATCAATGAGTGAAAAACATAGGTCATAGCTTGTTCTACATGATGCTACAACAAGAGAGCTGAATGCCAAAAAAGACCGGGATATTTCCATAACAGCAAACCACTAGCAACCACACAAAACATGACATCAGGCGCTGTGGTGACTAAGCAAAATCGGCAATGGCTCGAGATCAACACACCCGAACCTTGCCCCAACCTCCTTGTGAATTTGTTCGACGGCTCCTCGCTCAGTCTTGCCGTATCTGAAACACCTGATTTCATCATAACTTTTCCGTCTGAGTCTGGCTATTTTGGGCAAAGGGTGTAGAGTTTGACATGGTACAGATATGTAGAGCAGAGGACGGACACGTTTTTCAGGCGAGTGTTCAATAATGTTGCGTGCTGACGAACATGCTCAATATTATCAGGTCAATGCCACTTTGCGTGATATTGAACGGTAAATCCTTCGTTTGTTAGCTTTAGTTCGTAACTATCTCGACACTCAAGAACAAGTAGGACGGGCAGCCTTGAGTTGTTTCTTCAACATGAGACGGGAATTGGAAAGGATGCAATTTTATCGTATCTGTCAGATGGACGACGTTTGAGTAATACCAATCTACGCGAAGTTTCCAGCGCGCAAGACCAAGTATGGAATTCCTTGAATTCGTCATGAGCGCGGTTAAAAACTCATTCAATCTAGACATTATTTGTCTTCAATAAAGGTTACCTTGATTATGATCTCGAAGATGTATTGCAAGACCTTCATGTAGATGGGCAGTTACAACCATCAGTGGAAGGTATGCTCTTGATAAAGGTCTGTATGTCGTTCTGAGGACATAGTAGATGATGTCGGGGCCACACCACCCATACGACCATCCCAGCTCGCTGCTTCGTACCTTCGAGCGGCTCAAATTCACCATGATCATATCAATGACGTTGTACTATCGTTACACTACCAGCATGAAGCCATCCGAATAGCGTCGTCTAGTCTTGACCATAACGTCTTTGCCATTGTAGACACGTTTGAGGGTATCTCTGCTGGGTCTAGGCGAGAGTTGGACAAACAGGCAATGCTGCTTGCTGGGGTCGCGTCTGATCTTGACCTCATAAGCCGTGTTCGTATCCACAGTGATTTCCTTTCCCCCGCGGTTCGCAGAGCGATTGAGACTGGAGAGAAGTCGCGTACTCTTGGTGACTACGTCTCAAATGTCAAAATGAAGCAAGTTGTGGAGACTTGTGCTCGTACACATGGTCGGTCAGAACAATGTTTTGGAAGATAAAACTAAATTTGAAGCAGATGATCTTCAGTCGAAGTTTCATCAGGCAGAAGCAGCTATACACGAATTAACGGAAGGAACAAACGACGTGCGATCAGCTGTGGCTACTAAAAAGTGAGATGGTTCCGTTGTATGTTTAGTTCTTTTCGACTTAGACAATTCAAGGCTCGTCGATGATGCGGAAGCGTGTCTTCGACGGTCACGAGAATGTCTTGACGCAATCGCTAATTGCGTTTCAACATTGGATGGTGTGTTTGCATGGCGGGTCCCTTCTTTTTTCCCTCTGATCTCAGAATAGGCCCGGTCACGGATGCAGACCGATTACTTCATGGTAACCACATTGAAATTCCCTTTCCTTGTGCCTCAACATGTTCCAGATCTTCGTCACCATGATTCTGCCCATCGTGAAGAAATACAGTTCATTGCAGACACCAAGGTACCCGTCTTTCCTCCAGGCACATTGGGGCATTTTTAACTCACCTCATGTCAAGAACGCATTTACTCGTCATTGCATTCTTGTTCTACGACAAGTTAGCGTCCTCAATAATCACATGGTACAAATTCCCCCAACACTAGTAGCCCTGCAGACAAATTTCAGGGGCAAGAACAGCTTTGCCCATATTCAACGGCTTCATAACATGCTGTATGCGTATGGCGCCACAGTCATTGAAATTGTGCGGAGAAAGGAATTTTGTGAGTCTTAATAGCTGGGTTATAAATGAAACATGACAAGTGATCTTTTCTGACAGCTCGGTTCTTTTACCAACGGGCCCAAAGCATCCTCGAAGTCATGGCAAAGTTGTCGTATGTGCCCTTTCCATTTGCAGCTTGCAAGATGTTGTAATCACTATACAGTGCATCTGAACGAAAGCGACGTCAGATTTACCGAGGGGAACTTCATGAACAGTTGCCGTTTGAGACACGTGGTATGGACGACCCTGTTCCCATTATCGATTTCTCCCCGTCCGGCAATCTAGATTCATCCTACTCTCTCCAGCGAGAAGACGTTAATGGTAATGAGAATAGTGCCTGTCTCTGTAGACACCATTAACTCGAGGAAAACTCCAGGTCTTCTCCGAGTTTTTGATGACCTTGACCAGTATGCTCAAACGAGTAACGACGCTGCCGCAATCAGAGCTGTGCGAGAATGCCGTGCCGCGCTGGACAAGCTGGTTGTCAAGATGGATGGCCTGGAGGCGGGGTTTGACCGCATTGCTGAGCGATCGTGTAAGCCAAATTATGGAAGTTGTTTAGTTTTCCTTTTCTATTGAAATGATTATTATAATCTAGTGCTCTCCGCTTCCCGAATATTGGTTTCTCGGCGTCGTTGTACGTTATGATTTATCATCCTCCCGTCTTTCTTTTCGTAAACTGATATTTCTCCAGCGATGGAAGCGGATCAACAAGCCTATCAGGATGTCGTTGACCAGCTCCACGCTGCTCAGGACTTGAATACACATCGAGAAGCAGCGTTTCAGGAGGAACGCCTATCATTACAATACGACATCCAGAGGTTGAAAGTTCAACTACAAGAGGCTACATCGGCATCCTCTGCTGAACAAGAACGTTCGGACTGTCTCGAGCGCGAACTCCACCAGGTAAAAGCTCAATTGGAGGCTGAAATCTCTTGTCGGCGAATTGTGGAGCAGCGTAACACAGAATTACAAGCCAATGCTGAAAAGTTACATACGGAACTGGCACAGGCATTGGCGGATGCAACTGATCAATCACGCGTTGCGGAGAGCTTGCGCCAAGAACTGTCGCAGGTGCATGCCGATTTCGATGACGTCAAGGCGCTTGAGGCCCGAAACGCGGAGAAGATCAATAACTTACTTGAAGAACAGTCTGGTAATTTGCAGAAGCTTGAAGATGCTCGTGCTCGTGGAGAGGATCTGGAAGCCCAAATCCAGTCGCTTCGCGCAGAGAGTGAAGAGGTTCACACTGCTCTCAAAGACTCTCAGGATGAAAAAGAACGTCTCCTTCGTGCACAAGCGTCTGAACACGAGCGCATCATGCGTGATCATCTTGCTGAAGCCGATGGGGATCGTGCCGTTCTAGAGCGGCAGTTTTTCGAACTGAAAGCCATCCAGGAGCACACTGATAGTCAACTAAAGGACCTCCACGCTGATCTGGAGATCGCGAATTCTGATGCCGTTGGCCTTCGAGAGGAGCTTCAACGTGTTGAGCATGAACTTCGGGAAGCTCATCATGTTGAGCGGCTTTTACGCGACGACCTCAAAGCAGGACGAGCTTCTCAGTCAGACTTCGAACAACGTTTGGAGCAAGATCATCGATTGATCGCACAAATATTGGACGTCGCGATCAGCTTCCGCAACTCACACGTCAAGGCCTTACACTCCGCACAACTCATGGTTGCTCATCCATCTACTACGAAACAATCGGCGAACCTTGCCGATTCAATGTTCTCTAATGGCATGCGTCATAGCATCATTGGACAACCTGACGAGCCTTCCCCCATCGATCCCTCTGACCCTGTATCAGCGCTTGAATTGTTACGGGCATTTGATCACGACCATTTCCTAGAAGCCATCACGAAAACTGGCTCGACCATCCGCAAATGGCAGAAGCAGTGCAAAGAATATAGAGAACGAGCAAAGGCTAAGATCTCCTTTAGGAACTTTACAAAGGGTGACTTGGCTCTCTTCCTGCCGACACGCAACTCAATATCCAAACCCTGGGCCGCATTCAATGGTATGTTTTCTAAACATTTAATATCCGAAGTTCGTCCACCTACTTCGAACAGTGTCCTTTCCGCACTACTTCCTTCAGGCAACTGGACATCTTTCTGAACAACTAAAGACTCGAGAGTGGATTGTCGCAAGAATAACATTGATTACGGAGCGCGTTGTGGACCCTCAGGTTGGTTTATCTCGAATATCTGTTCAACTCCAAACCTTACTCGAAAATTCGTTTCCGAAAGCACCCAAACAGTAACCCATATGGGTTGGGCGAAGGTGTCAAGTATTATATGCTCGAAGTCGAAGATTGGACACAACCCAGCCACAACAAAAGACGAACATCTTCAAGAAAAGTGTTGAGTGACAACGAATCGAGGCATGACGTCGTCTCAAGCAGCCCCCCGGCCCTTCCTCCCGGTCCACCGGAGACAGAGGTTGAAGAATCATTCCTTGTTACGCACCCTCCCAATTCGGCACTTTTCCCGATCAGAACTCGTGTCAGCTCCTCACCAACCGCACGACCCTCCTCATTATCTCGACTTCTTGCACAAGCGGTACCAGAAAACCAATTGGAGCCCGTGCCGCAATCTCCGAGAAGAACACCATCCCCACCGCCGGGACTCCCATCAACGCAACAGGCAGGATCGTTTCCGCAGCACTTTCCCACCGCCCCGTCTCCACTGCGGCCCGGCTCTCGAGCGTCCCGTTTGTCTACAGCGTCGAAATTCTCAAGTCGTCTGCCTACGTTAGGAAACGTTGGTACGTCGTCCATGTCCAAGGCAGCCCCCACGACAGCACTGTCTGAACAACCTGTCTTGTCGTCCTCTCCTACGGCCGGTTCACTTGACGGAAATCCTTTTGGTCTTTCTGCCACGCCGTCTCCAGATGGCTCGATATTCGAGGGTATGACGAACGCTCTTCTTCACAAGAGACGAAGGACGACGTCAAATCACATTCCCAAAGCATCGTCCCACGCTGCCGCCAACTCCACTGTTCCAAATGGTGCCAGAACGTCTTTGACCGCATCCAATACGCTGGCAAACTTAGCTAACACCTTGGGGGTCCCATTCAGAAGAAAGAAGGAAGGGAACGAGAATGAAATTGAGTATGTTCCGCCCGCGACTGGAATGCCCGACGATGGATAGACGTCTACTCTGCTGCCGAAGCCTTGGCCAATGCATCATTCTTGAAATGCAGATTCTTTAGAACCGCTCTGCATTCTGATGCAATTCCACTTTTAAACACATTACACCTCTGATGATCGAGTGGGGAGGTTTTTTGCGATTGATTCCGGCTGGCCATCAAAATGATCGCTCTCCAACCCCGCCTAGCTTTTCCACTTTCTTGCAAACGGCCCACACAGGAATATTTCCTGCATACATACATCTATATGAATGCTTACATCAACACTCCCATTTAAGTGTATGTGCATCTTCGGACCATTTCCATCTAGCCCCCGACCTGAACCCTACATTCAAGACCACCCATCCATTTTCCGGAGCTTCAACGCCAAGCCTTTGCTCAGGCACATTTGGTGACGGGATCTTTCTCCACCTGATCTTAGCTTTGATGTACATATGTATGGTTTATAGGAGTAATTTACAGAGGCGATTTGAAGACTTGTTTCAGACGCACATTACAACCCTGCAAGAAAACATATTCTGTGCGCGTCCATACATGGCCCATGCACTTATCAGAGAGATCTTTGCATTAGCAACCCGATGAAGCTTCGATGGAGCTCGATGAAGCAGGGATGAAGTGCTTTCAAAACAAGGCGGTGATATGTGACTGGATATGATCGAAAATGCGGGGAAAATTCGGAGAGCGCACGTGGTGCAATTTCGCTAAGTGATGGAGAGAGGGAGTCAGGTTTTCCTTCTTGATTAATAGAGGGGCCTGCAGGGTTCAAGCAATAGTGATCGATTCAGTACGTTCCTTGTTACATCTCCGTAAGATTGTGGAGAAACCTCGTCGAAATACACGGACAATGTTGTGGGGGAAGGGTTGAATGTCCAGTGCTCAGCGTTCAACGGGAGAGGATGCGCAAATGTCGGCACGAAATAACCAACGTCCGCTCAGGACACTTTAAGGTAAAAAGTACCAGGAATTATGTAAACCTTGAGCTTGAGGTTCTTGAGCCAGCTCATCAACCATTTGAAAGACTAGAATGGAAACGATCTGTCGGTCATAACCTATGATCGGCGTAGCTCCGGAGAAATGCACTGAGCCGGTCATCTGAATATGTTGGCACAAACTATTAATCTTACCCTATAAAACCTCGGCTCTTTTCAAGCATGCTTCTCAGACCTTTTTCTCTCACAATTAGTGCTCGGTTCCAACGATGGCAGGAGGTGCCGCTGTCGTAACTGCTGCTACTACGCCCTATAGTCATTTGGTTGACCCCAACAGGAAGTGGTACAACAATAGGCGGTATGTTTCTTCTGCTTTGCAGTCCTCGATTGTCCACTTATCCTTTGTTGTGTCATCAGACTCATAGCCCTCAATGCATGGATTGTCTTACTGTACGTTCTTCTTTTTTCAACGGCAAGTCCCAAACTCATTCCTTCCTCCTAGCCTCATCACTTCGTCGACGAACGGCTATGACGGTAGTATGATGAATGGTCTCCAGAGTTTGGACCAGTGGAAAGGTTACTTCAATTTTCCAACTGGTGGAAAGCTCGGTCTCCTTAACGCTATCCAAGTACGTTTATGTTTTAGTACTGATTCACACCTAACTTTGTGTTTAGAATATCGGCTCCCTCGCTGCCTACCCCTTCGCCCCTTACCTTTCCGATGGCATAGGACGTCGCCGTACAATTTTCTTGGGTGCTGCCATTATGTGCATCGCCACAGTTGTTCAGACTGCTTCGCAATCCGTAGGAATGTTCATCGGTGCTCGTTTCTTGATCGGCTTCGGTCTGACCTTCGCCGGTTCGTTTCATACTCCTAACCATCTCGGTGGTTGCTGATCTTCATGTCTTCTCAGCTAACGCCGCGCCGATGTTGGTCACTGAGCTTTCCTACCCTTCTTACCGTGCCCCTCTTACCTCCACATACAACTCTCTCTGGTATTCTGGTGCCATTATGTAAGTTGTATACAGTTTTCGCTTTACAATCTTTGTTAATAACTCTCTAGTGCTGCCTGGACTACTTTCGGCACTTTCAAGATCAACAGCACCTGGGCATGGCGTGTTCCTTCTGCCCTCCAAGGTCTTCCTTCTGTCATTCAAATCTTCTTGATCTGGTTCTGCCCCGAGTCTCCTCGTTGGTTGGTCTCCAAGGGTAAAGATGAGCAAGCTTTGAGGACCTTGGCATACTACCATGCTGACGGCAACCAGTAAGGGTTCTTTTCCGATCATGTTCGTTGTCAAAGACTAACGCTGTGGACGTTACTAGAGAAGACCCTCTCGTTCGTTACGAGTACGAAGAGATTAAGACGGCCCTCGACTTTGATCGTACTGTCGTCGCCAACGTTGGCTGGAAGTCTCTTGTCACCAGCCCCGGTAATCGCAAGCGTATGAGGATTATCCTTGCTCTTGCTTTCTTCTCTCAATGGTCTGGCAACGGTCTCGTTTCCTACTACCTCAACAAGGTGTTCGATGGCATTGGTATTACCGACCCCACTGATCAGCTCCTCATCAACGGCATCCTCCAAATTTGGAACTTGGGATGGTCTTTGCTTGCTTCCTCCATGGTCGACAGGATTGGACGCCGTGTCCTCTTCTTGAGCTCGGGCATCGGCATGACGATCTTTTTCACCCTGCAAACCGCTCTGGCTGGTCACTTCCAGAACAGCGGTAACCCTGACTCTGCCCATGGTGTCATTGCTTTCATCTTCCTGTACTACGCCGCTTACGAGTGAGTTTTCTCATTCAGCGCTCGTTCTGTGTGATCTCATCACCCTTTTAGTCTTGCCTTTACTCCTCTTATTGTGTCCTATACCCTCGAAATTCTTCCCTTCCACTTACGTGCCAAAGGCTTCAACGTCTTCAACTTTGCTATCTCGTTGTCGCTCATCTTCAACCAGTACGTTAATCCCATCGCTCTCGACGCCATCAGGTGGAAGTATTACGTTGTGTATTGCTGCTGGCTCGTCGTTGAAACCGTTTTCCTCTTCTTCTGTAAGTTGAGTTGTTTTTCTGTGTTCAGCAGAGGTTGATCATGTTATTTCAGTCGTCATCGAGACTAAGAATCGCACTCTCGAGGAAACAGCTGCTCTATTCGATGGTGATGAGGCGGTCGACACTATCGCCCGACACCACGCTGCTGTCAACGACGAGAAAGGTTCTGTTAACGAACAATCCATTGAGAAGTAAAGGCGTCCATCACGTCCAATACTTTATATGTGTCGCATGATCTCTTTTCCTTTTCTTTTTTTCCATTAGGATATTCTTGCATATCGACACGACATATCACTGCTGTTTTATGGAGCTATTACTTACTTAGCTTAATATCCTTCATATATGCACTGAAAGGATTTTTCAGATCACCTCGATACCATACGATCTCATGCCTCAATGATTTGTTTACGCACCTGTATTTCTAGGATCAATTCCAATTCCATACCATTTACTCAATTGAATGAAGTGTCTGAGAACTTTTTCCAAATATATGTATGTACATAATGGAGCCGGCGTGCGATTCCATGACACGGTACGTTGAGTCTTAACCACGTTCAGTCGCCCACATTTCGGGCCGGTCTAAGATCCGGAGAGACAGGCTGCATGATCCCAAGGGCATCTATCTGGGCATCTATCTGTTCGCCCCGTCACTCGCGCAATCCGCGACAAACGGGTCCGCGACGACAGATATCAGTGGCGGGGAGGCATGACGGCGTAAATGAATTACATTCCGAACGAGAACGTTTGAATACCTACCTCTCCAGCTATGTACAGACTTGTGCAAGTGCCTTCGTTATCGATCTTGGCACCTGTTATCACGGAGATATGGTCAGCGAATAGCCGTGTCAACGGGTAAGAAAATTTCAAGGCCCGCGAAGATCCATCATTATGCGAAAGATACACATGGTCGCAGTATGTGCATGTCAACTCTAAAAGCTCTTTCTTTGAATGATGGCCTTGATGATTCCTAATGGAATGACAAATATGGTAATATGGCAATATATACAAAGTGTAAAGCTGATTATTGCGTGTAAACTAACAAGGAAGAGGGAACTGTACATCAGATTATTCGACCAAAGTAGGATACGGTCTGAATGGTGATGATCATGCTGCCCTACCGCCGATAAGCACAACTGACGTACTAGAAGACGGGGTTAGAAATGCCTATGTCCTCTAACCGGATGTGGGTAATGATTCGAGTGTGTGTATGTAAGTATTATTATGTAGAGGTGTGTATGTAATATATAAGCACCCCAGAAATCGTTTATGGGCATATAGGCATGGCGAACGTCGCAGTGCACAGAAATTAGATCCTGATTGTCTTGACTCTTATGGCGGATTAAGGGAGTTTCATGTGTCTTCGTTTCCCTAATGAGCTCTCTGTCCCTCGACCGCTACGCCCGATAGGGAGAAGATTGCATGGCATGAAGTAATTTTACAAGTTTGAAGCTTCGAAGGCGTAACCTTGATATAAGTAGATAGTCAACTTTGAGAATCACAAGGGCACAAAATGCTCCAACGTTTCAGATCATGAGTTCTACGTACGCATGGTAATAATCTATGAAGTATAACCAAAACGTGGGCCAAAACGTTGGTGCTCGGAGATAAGGGCTGTCCTATACCTGATCATGAGCCATCGTCTCGAGCCGACACGGTTCAGTTTGGACCTCATTCGTTCGCTGGGTTGACTGAATTATCGCGATTGTTAGAATCAACTGAAGATTGTCCTTGTCCTTGTCCTCCCATCTCCTTCCCTTTCAACTTCACGCCACGGCGGATGTCCATCGCCCAGAAATCACGCCACACCGCTGGAGGTGCATTGCGACACCATCATACAATACTAGCGAAACGAACCGCATCAAATAAAAAGGACAAATATAAAACCAACTTCGAGGGCGGAGATGATGATAGAGGGAGGCGGGTAGAAAGGGCGAGGTGATATAAGTAGCAAAAAACCAGGACGAAAGGACGAGAAGAGGATAGGAACTAGACGACAACGACGCGTAAAGAACGTACGTAGTCCCTCGCATGTCTAATCCCATTTTACACCTTCTTCTTCTGTTTCCGTGGCGGTGTCACTGGACGTCCCACATTCATTCCTCCGTACGGGTACTTCGCTTTTTTCTCTGCTGGTTTCAAGATCTAAGGGACATTAGCGTGCCGCACACTTTGATTAGTCGTCTATCAACGCACTTGGAAGGAACATAGAAGTGTTTCATCCACACTCATCATTGCACCCGCGTTATCAAACTCTCCGCAGTAATTTGGCGCTGAGAACAACGTCACTAGGTGCCGTTTGGCAAAAAATTCATATCCATCCTCAACGACCTATAGGGATGGGTCAGACAATATATCAGCCATGATGCCAACAACACTTGGAAGAAGAAGAAATATAAACGAGTCCAATACCACAAGAAGCCTATCACAATAACATTGACATACCTGATGCGCTCTGCAAATCAGGTCCATGTCATGCTTTTGAAGGAAACGCGACACCACATCAGGCCCAAACGTAAATGACACTCCCCGATCGTTCTCTGACCAACCAGTGATGTCTTTATCGGGGTCTGACCATAGGAGGTCACAA
Source organism: Termitomyces heimii (assembly GCA_003313675.1). Classification (NCBI taxonomy): domain Eukaryota; kingdom Fungi; phylum Basidiomycota; class Agaricomycetes; order Agaricales; family Lyophyllaceae; genus Termitomyces; species Termitomyces heimii. The sequence continues at coordinate 44,220 of QLON01006264.1, forward strand.
AGGAGACCTGACCCAAGAATCGTAGGCAATCTTCTTCACAAATCAAAAAAGAAAACATACCTGTATCCGGGACATCCGTCGGACGCATAACCCTCCGTATCTGCTCCATCGATTGCAGATCAGGACTGAGCCCACCGTGCATCGTGAAAATCTTCTCGTCAATGATGGCCGCGATCGGGAGACAGTTGAAACAGTCGGTAAATGTCTTCCACAGTTTAATGTTATATCTGCGTTTGCCTGCAAGAGAGGTCGTGACATCAGCTGATTCATCCCATAAGCGGTCAGGGAAGGGGTCTACATTCATCATAGAAACCGTAAATCCTGTTGATGCTGGCGCATTCATGGTTGCCGCGCAAGATGAAGAAATTTTCCGGGTATTTGATCTTGTAGGCGAGGAGGAGGCAGATGGTTTCGAGTGACTGTTTTCCTCGGTCGACATAGTCACCGAGGAACAAATAGTTGGCTTCTGGCGGGAAACCGCCGTATTCGAAGAGTCGAAGCAGATCATAATATTGGCCATGTATATCACCTACATGAATACGTGTATCAGTAGGCCTCGTCCGACGAACAAGGAGTCACATCACCCACCACAAATCTTGATAGGTGCCTCCAGCTCCAGGAGGATAGGTTGGTTGATAAAAATTTCGCGTGCTTTTGTACATAGGTATTTTATTTCGTATTCTTGAAGTTGCACCGGCTTGCCAGGTCTGTTGCCTCGGACTATGTAACGAACAAAGTCAGAGTGTCATCAACAAGGCGACATTTTGTCAAGACTAAGACTAAGGGTTCTAGGCGGTGCCTCGGCCCTTCGAAAATAAACTTCAAGATATCAGAAGGTCGGCTGCCACCCAGTCTGGAGTGTTTCGCAGGTGTACAGCGCCAGGTGGCAACGATGACCAAGCAACTCGGTGTAATCCCTGCTAACTAATTTCGCCATCATCCACCACACACTGGATACCAGGTAACCCACATCAATGACCGCGCCCTCCCAGAGAAGCCGTCCAAAAGAAAGTAGTGTGCCAGCTCACCTTCCAGGAGTCTGTCAATGACCGAGTCCAGATCGATCTCCGTAGTCGAGTCCGCCATCCCGTCTCCTTAACAAAACCTCTTTCGCTGTCGTGTAGTGTTAGATGTTGTTGTGCAAGAGCGACCTGAAATGGGTGCTGTCGCTCAGGAGGAAGAAAAAAGGGTTAGAGGGAGAGAGTGAGGTGCAACAATGGCGAGCGGGGGGTGAGGGCAACCTGCACTAGCAGCGAAGGTGCGTTGGGGTCGTGCAGAACAGTGAGCAGAGGAGAAAGTATTGATGGTGGTTGGGCAGTGCAGATAACGTCTTGTTGATCCCTTCCTCTGTCCAAAACCGGCAAACATCGGAGCGTGGGAACATCCTTTTCGCGCCACTGGTGAAATTTTCTGATCTTACAAACTAACTCTTTTGACAGTCTCGAGAATGCATACAAAATAATACACGACATAAG
>QLON01006273.1:0-27412 GCA_003313675.1 Termitomyces heimii
ATCCTAATAGCTCATTAGCAAAGTCAATGAATGTAAGATGCAAGATGGTGAGACCTATAACTGGTCTTTGTGAGTGTAATCAAGAATCAAAGCATAAAACATAATGTTGGCCACAACTATGAGCTGTGGGTGGAGGACTTGGTAAAGAATGGAGGTCAAGCAAAATGAAGAAGTGTTGCATAGAGCATCATGGAATAAAGCATATGATAAGCTCAAACTGTCTTGGTGCTAACACTGAGATCTTTAGTTCCAAAGGTAACTTTGTTGTTTTTTCTCTCCTCCAACTACTACAGAATTACTTGAGATTGCTACTATATGTTAGTGCTTCACTACCATACTTGACAACCATTCAAATTGTTAGTCCATTATTTCCAAAATTTATAGTCACTAAGTTCTAAGAATAATAGCACTACTTACTGCTTGCTTAGCACTCTCCAAGAATATATTGCTTGTGCTCTTCTGACTCCTCCTGATCATTCTTCTTCTTCCTTCAGTCCATATATCTTTCACCATTCCATTGATTGCTTCTGCTTTATTATGTTGTATGAGGCAATGTGTGTTACTAACCTACCAATGCCACTTCTCATCTTTTTCTGTTCAGTTTGCTAATGAATTTGCTATTAACACAGAATAAGACAATGGGAGTTAAGTGATCACATTTAATCCCAATGTGCTTAGTCAACCAGAATTTGTGGAAACCTAAGTAACTAGAAGCCTCTACAAGCTCAAAGCTAGTGTAGAGAAAGGAAATTGACATGTAATGATTGGTGCTGATCTAAGCTAAATACTGAGGATAAAGAGATGAGAAGTGGAATATTGTGACAGGTGTGGAGCCTTTAGTACCACCTTTTCAGACCACTCTCTGTAGCATGTGACCTACTAAAGGCAGGCAACTTCTAGTGCTACAAAACAATGACTGATTTAGGAAAGAAGAACCTTGTTCTTATAAACTGAACAGAAAAAAATGAGAAGTGGCATTGGCATGTCAGTAACACACTTTGCCTCATGCAGCACAACAAAGCAAAAACAATTAATGGGATGGCAAGGTATATATAAGTTGAAGGAAGAAGAAAAATGATTGGGAGAAATTAGAAAGGTATATAAATATATTCTTGGAAAGGCACTAAGCAGGCAATAAGTGGTGCCATTGGTCTTGGGACTTAGTAACCATACATTTTGAAAATGATAGTCTAGCAATTTGAATGGTTATCAAGTATAGTAGTGATTGTAAGTAAATTTGTAGTATAATGACACAGTATATAAGTAAATAGTGTTAGGATAGAAAACAACAAATATATTACTTATAAACTTTGGACCTCAATATAGTGTCATGACCTCCCTCCAAAGTTCCCCAGGACAGCCCCAGAACCCCATCTGGGACCCTCTTTCATCAACCCCACAATGTGCCCCACTCCTACATGCATTACAACTGCCATCAGCCAACCCTCCCTGGGAACCTTGCATCACAGACCCCAGGATCAACTGCTGCCAATGATTAGATTATGCGACCTGCTTCTGGCCATCATGCATCACAGCTCGCTCCACGCCAATTGATTGTGCACCCCACATGTGCAATCCAAGTATACAATTCCTGCCTGCTACTTAATGCCTTCTGGAACCCATCCCAGACACTCCGGAACTCCAAGACCTGACCCCATAGTACTTATAGCATAGTTCTCCATTGTATTTACCAGTCTTGATATTAACTTGAATTGTTGCATACTCTCTTACTTGATTGGTACACACTAACTGGTATGCTTTGACTGGCATGCCTGAATAATTGCATGCTCTAAGTTTAGTACACATTTCATGACTTATAATTTGCTAACCAGGTCTTGTCTTAGAACCTCCAGTTCTGACTTAACCTCCTCCAACCCCCAGCCTCTACAAAACACTTGAAGCCCCAGGTCAAGTTCCATTCCCTGGGACTACCCCCTGTCCATGTCTTGAACCCTGGAGTCCTAGCCTCAGAGCTCTAAACACCTGAGTATCTGCAGATCAAGTCCACCTTGTAAAGGTGTTGCTTTCCCAGAAAGCCCCTAACTTAGTGGAACCTGACATAATATCAAGACTTCCTCCTTATACCATTCTTGATGGCTACATATACTCATATCTACTACCCCATGGGCTACCAGACCAACCCTTATGGGCATCCAGTCCCCCACTACTACTCCGCACAGACCCTCTGCCCCACCTACTCACCCCTCCTGTACAAACCCCAATATTTCTACTAACACTGGGCCCCTGACTCATTCCTCTATGATTTGAGGCCCTCAGTTAGCCAGGCCCCTCTGCCCAATCTAGCTATAGCACAACCCATGGAGGTCCCTTTGTACTGGAGCATCCCTGGGGGCCTGCTGGAAACCCCACCAGTTCCCAGTGGACCTTGCCCAGTACCCCCCAGCAAAGGCCCCTTTGCACCCACCCCTTATTATAGTTATCAGTGCCCTGCCCCCCTAATCCAGAGACCCCCCAACTATGACTACTCCCCACAACACTACCTGACTACCATGCCACCCACTAGGACTCTTTCCTCACTAATAGGATGACGATGCCTCAAGGAGTATGAACAGCAACAGAATGAAGTACTATGCTTACTCAGGATTTTGCCAGAGGACTTTGTATAGCAGGCAAGGGCACTACTCATGGATTTTGGACATGATGACTTTGTAGGCACTCTGGAGGAATAGGCCCATTGCTTGGTCGAATTTGGGGACTATCTCACATGAGGAGAACTCCTAAAGCAGACTATAGTAAAGTATAGATGCAATACAATCCTCTATGAAGAGTTGCAACTACTACTCAACAAATTCCATGCATTCCCCTCCCCTTGACCTCTCAACAACTCTGCAGATCCAGGTTGCTCAATTCATGTCTGATGGGAACCCCCAGAACTGGCCCTGGCAGCCCCCATGGTCCCCACTCTAAAGCAACAATAATGAGAAGAATGACAAAACACCTTGGCTATACTGCAGTCCCTCAACCTGGCAGGAGGACTATTTGATCAGCCTGCTGCCCACACAGTAGGCTTGTTGACTTGCCATAGGGCTAACTCTGTCCCTAACACCTTTGAGACCTGGGGACAGCCCCAGAGATCCCTGGAATTACTCCTACAAATAGACAACATCTGACTCCCACTCCCAGTGAACTCTGGTAGGCCTCAGGTAGACATCACTAGCATGGACAACATGCTGTGCTATGTCAACAAGCCCACATGCAGCAATAACAAACAACCCCCCACACTCACATCCATAACTGCTCTAGTACAACCCCCCATATTTGCCCCAGCCCCTCTAGAACCCAGCTTCTGCCATGATCCGTCACCTCACTTTGACCTATGGAACCCTCCACAACCTCTGATGCAAGTGCAACCCTCCCAGGTTGAACATCTTCTGCTCAACCCAGCACCTGACCCAGTACTCAGCCCTCCTTAAACCAACCTAACACCACCAAACACCCACCAACCACTTCTGCCACCTCCTGCATGGAGACTCAGGCCTCCTCCCAGTCAGAACAAATCCCTCTGGAACAATGGGCCTCTCAGGTGCAGATCCCCAGGTAAACCACCCAGAGGATGCCCTCCAGGCAGGTGGGGTCCCACCCTCAGTGCCTTCTCTCCACAAGGAGGAGATAACCATTATTACTATTATTACAATGCTGGCCTTCCTCTCTGCAATAGCACCAGACCCAATAATGTTTGCAATGCTCTTGCCTGCAAAGGACATCTAGATATTCAAAAACCTGATGCATTCATGGGCTGGAACCCCTGAAAATGGCATACATTCCTCATTCAATGTCTTAATACCTTTCAGGTGAAACCACTCACCTTCTAGGTTAACAGCTTCCGGGTGGCCTTCACTGCCTCGTATCTCCAGGAAATTGTCTTTGACCACTATACAGCCCTCATCCAGTTCAACCCCAACAACCCGGCACTCTCTTGCTGGCAAGCCTTTGTCAACAAATTCTTTGGGAAGTTTGGGATCTATGACACTGTGGCTAAGGCCAAGGACAACCTCTTCAACCTCCAGATGCGCTCCAAAGAGTACTTTACCACCTTCATGATACATTTTGAAAAGGAAGCTTATGAGACAGGTTGGAATTACAATGCCCTCCAGTATACCCTCTGCCATGCACTGCTGCAACATATTTAGGACATCCTCTGACTTGCTCCAAAACAACCCTCCTACAATGGATACAAGGCCCTCATCATGCAGATCAATTAATAATACTAGGAAGACTGCAGTGAGTACTTGAACTCTCAAGCCCCCTGAACCCCTAGGGGAGGACTTCCATGGGCCCCTGGCAAAAACCTCAATTCCCAAACCTAAAACACTAATCAACCCACATTCCCTGGTGGCCAACTCCTGGTGAGTTGTGACCCACCCAATACTAACTCTGGCAGTAGTGCCTGCTCCCAGGCCCAACTCAATGCCACTGTGGCTGCCAACAACCTGGGTGATATGCCAAGCCCTGAGGAATCCCCAGAAGACTCTGAGGATCCTGACTACACCAACAAACAGGACAAAAAAGCCCTCCAGGCCAACTGACCCCCAAAAAAGAGTCGATCCTGGATCGAGATTCTGAAGGATGTGTAGAAATGATGGAGAAGGGAGGGTGCTTGCATATTCTGTGGTGAGAAAGATCACTTCATCTCTGAGTGCCCTCAATAACAGGTTATGAGACATGCCACCTGGACTTTTGAAGAGGAAGACGCCACCTATAAATATTTAGAAAACAACCTGGTGATTTAGACCCAGAAGATGCCCTAAATTGCTATGATACTCACTCAGGACACCCTCATGGCTTATCTACCCTCCCACTTTTTGCACTTCCTCCTCCTCAAAACCTGCCTCACCCCCTCTGGAACTTCTCTCAACACTCTTGTCAACAGTGGCACCACAGACAACTTCATTGACAAAGCATAGTCTATCTTTGCCCCAGAACCTGCTCAATGACTCCCAGCCCTGGTGCAGCTCTGCCTCTTTGACAGGGACACTTCTATGGTGGGGAACATCACCCACTTTGTGTGTATGCCTGTTACTTTTGCCAATAAACAGACTCACACCCTCTAGATGTTGTTAACCAAACTCTACTCCTCTGCACCCCTAGTCTTGGGGCTTTTGTGGCTCCAAAACACCAACCTCCACATCAACTGGCATTATCTAACCCTCTGCCTAACCCAGGAGCTGACACCTGACAACTAGCAGCTTCCCTTTGATATCCCTCACTTTTCAGGCCCAACCCCAAGGAATCCCTGGACAGGCCTCCATCACCCCCCGGGCTTCAGTCTCACTTGTCCTGATCCTTTATCATCAATGCTAGGTTGGACAGCACCCCGGGACTGATATTGATCCTCATTGATAGTGGAGCTACCAGAATTTTTATTAGCAACACCCTCAACCTCCTCTATGACTCCTTTGATCAACCCCTCTGCTTGCAACATCTCGATAGCACCCCCTCCTCCTCTGGCTCCATCCATAGGTCTTACTCAGGACGTGTAACCCTAGACAATGATTACAAATTTACCTCCAACTTCCTGGTTATGCAACTTTACAAATCAATCCTAATGGTACTGGAACTACTCTGGCTACATAATATGAATCCTGACATCAATTGGAGAACACTCACAATGACCTTCCTGGGACCTGAAGACCACCCCCTGATTGCCATGCACCTCTGGGCCCTAAGAAGCAACTCAGTGCTTCATACCCCCAAAGCAGCAGCTGCACCCCCAAGCCATACTCCACCAACACCCATCGAAATTTGCAAGGCTCCTGCTTAACTCCTAAACATTCCTTGGAACAGATACAAAGGGCTGAACTACTCAGGCCAGTCCCAGATATGTGTTACACTCACTTCAACCAATGCATCTGCAACTCTGATCAACCCAAACACACTCAACATTAGGATCATTGGAGCCACTCCTTTTACCCATCTCATGAGGGATGGAACTCCCACATTTCAGCTGCACACCTCGCCATTTCTTCTGGAAAAATACCTATGAGGAGACGCTATCTCCCCAGAAAAGAAAACCAAAGAACAGATCCTCCAAGAAGTAGTTTCCTTGGAGTATTACAAATTTGCTGACATATTCTCCAAAGGCAACGCTAAAGAAATTCCTCCTCACCACCCCTATAACCATATGATCGACTTCGAGGAAGGAGCCACCCCCCCCCTTCAGTAAAGTCTACAATATGTTGGAAATAGAACTTCAGGCCCTCAAGGACTATCTTGATGAAATGCCTAGAAAGGAATTTATATGACTTTCTGCCTCCACCACTAGAGCCCTGGTTCTATTCACCAAGAAGAAGGATGGTTCACTCTGACTCTGTGTCAACTACTGCAGACTCAATAAGATTACCAAGAAGAACTGCTACCCACTCCTGCTCATTGGCAATCTAGTCAACCAATTCTGCAGTACTAAGGTTTACATGAAAATTGACCTCTGCTCTGGCTACAACAATGTCCACATCACCCTGGGACATGAGTGGAAAACTGTGTTCTACATGTGGTATAGTCTGTTTGAATACTTTGTAATGTTCTTCAGAATGACTAACTTCCCCACCATGTTCCAATACTTCATAAACAACATCTTCTATAACATGAGTGATGTTTTTGTGATTGTCTACCTGGACAACATCCTCATCTACTCCGACTTAAGGGAGGACCACCAAAAGCATGTCTAGCAGGTCCTTGGATGCCTCTGGGAGCACAACCTCCATGCCAAACCCAAGAAGTGTTCATTCTACATGGAGAAGGTTGAGTATCTCAGCATCATCATATTCCTGAATGGCATTTGCATAGATCCCCACAAGGTTGAGGCCATCATCAACTGGCCACAACCCTGGAATGTCAAGGAAGTACAATCCTTCTTGGATTTCACTAATTTCTACCAAAGGTTTATAAACAACTACTCTGGTATTACAAAATCCCTCAACTGGCTCACACACAAGAACATTGCATGGAACTGAGACAGTAGGTGCCAGAGCATCTTTAACCTGCTCAAGGAAGCCTTCACCACTGCCTCCATACTCCAGCACTATGACTCCACCCTCTCAATCATCCTTGAATGCAATGCCTTCAACTATGCCATCACTGAAATTCTCTTGCAAATAGAAGCTGATAGTGGAGAGCCCCGGCCATTCACCTTCTACACCCAGTCCATAATTGATGCCAAGCTCAACTATGATATCTATAACAAGGAGCTCCTCGCCATCATCAAAGCCTTCAAACAATGGTGAACTTACCTTGAGGGGGCCTGGCACCAGATCCAGGTTTACTCAGATCACAATAACTTACAGTACTTCACCATGACCAAACAACTCAGCTGACAGCAGGCCCAATGGTTTAAAATCCTCTTGGAGTATGACTTCACGATCTAGTACCATCCAGGACGACTTGAAGCTAAACCCGATGCCCTCACCCAATAACCAGACATCTACTCCAAGAAGTCGTTTGAGGTAGAATGCAATGCATTCAATCATCATGTGATGATCTCTCCTGAACATCTGAATACCATACTAATTTTAAATAATAAAGGAATCCTGAGCTAGATACACTGCACTCTCCAAGATAAGTATTTCATTAACCATGACCCCTGCAACCTCCTTGATGGAACCAACTAGAATCCCACTTTCTCCTTGTCCCCCAATAAAAAACTCCTCCTCCAGGATAGCCACATCTATATCCTGGATCATGCCCAACTCTGTTATGACGTTCTTTGCCAACACCATGACCATAAGCTCTGGAGACACCCTGGGATATGTAAGACCCTCCAACTTATCTCCCAGGCTTACTTTTGGCCAGGGTTGAAGAAAGATGTGATCTGCTACATTCAATCATGTGAACCCTGCCTCCAGGCCAAGATTCCCCAACACCGACCCTACAGGCTCCTGAAACCCCTGCCAGTTGAATGATGCTCCTAGTCCTCTATATTCCTGGATCACATTGTTAAATTCCTGGAATCAGAAGGGTTTGATGCCATCCTCATTGTCATGTGTAGGCTAACCAAACAGGGCATCTTCCTACTTTGCTACATCACAGACACTGCTCTAGACTTCACTCAGCTATTCCTCAAGCATGTCTTTGCCAAACACAGACTTCCAAATGACATCATCTCCAACTGGGGCCCACTCTTTGTGTCTAAATTCTGGACTTTCCTATGCAAGGCCCTTAAAGTAAAAACTAGTCTCTCTACCACTTACCACCCTAAAACTGATAGTCAAACTAAAAGGATCAACCAGTCTCTCAAGTAGTACCTCTGGCTGTACATCAACTACCTATAGGACAACTGGCATACTGAGCTCCTTCTGGCTGAATTCACCTATAATAAAATGCTGCACTTTGCTACTGGGGTATCACCCTTCTTTGCCAACAAGGAATATTACCCCCGACTAATGTTCTTGCTCCAGGACATCCCATCACATGCTGCTTACGAGGTTGTCCAGGATCTTCAATCCCTTCATGTATTGCTCTAAGAGAAAATCAGCACTGCAAACTAGGCCTATGTAAAATATGCCAACTGGAAATGGGAAAACACCCCTGACTAGGCCCCCAGGATAAAGGTATGGTTAGACTGACACTATTTCCACACCTGTTGGCCCTCCTCAAAGCTTAATCACAAGCACCTCAGCCCATTCAAGATCTTGAAGAAAGTCTCATTCCACACCTACAAGATTGAGCTCTCTCCAGAACTTAAAGGTTTGCATCTGATGTTCCATATCCATCTCCTGAAGTGATGCTCCAAGTCCCCTCCCCCAATTAAAGTCAAGGACAAGTACCATTATGAGGTTGAAGACATCTTTGACTCCTAGAACATTTGTGAAAGACTCCACTTCCTCATATAATGGCAGAAATATGGCCCAGAGGACAACACTTGGGAACCACACTGAAACCTCAAAGGCGCCCTTGACAAACTCCAGAACTTCCAGCAACAGCACCCAGGAAACAACCCTTTCAGGTGCAGGACTCACAGACAGCAATAGCGGGCATAACCCCCACCTCTAGACTTAGTAGAGATTCAACTCTCATATATACCTTCTATTTCCCCTCTCTAAAAACTTACTCCCTTTTAGTCCTCTTTCACAGTAGCGCCCTGGAGTCTGGGCAAGGTGCTTTTCCAGTTTTTCTGCCACTCTACTTACACTGTTTTTCAACTCCGGAAGACCAATTATATATATATCTTATATGTACATTAATATATAGACAGTGGTAAGAAAATGGGGATCCCTAAAGCTGAGGCCCCAAACTATCCTCACCTTTTTCCACCTTTGGCCAGCCCCAGAAACCCTCCCCCCCCCCCCCCCCCCCCCCCCCCCCCCCCCCCCCCCCCCCCCCCCAGACTATGCTTCTATTATATCTCCTCAGTCAGCTGATCCCAAGATGGAAGCTGTTCACCCTCATCCAGGATCCACTCAAACCATGACCCCAGAGCCAAGACATTCCTCCAGTGGTGAGCTATCACCAGCCTTCTTAGCAGGTTTAGACCCTGCTCCACCCCAGGATTCCTCATCTCCATCTGCAATCCCTCCTGCAGGGACAAGAGCGCCACAGCAGCCCCATTCAGGAGCAGGCAATGCTCCTAGGCCCAGCCTAGAGATATCAGTACTGACCTAACTGTAAAAGGAAACATTCACTTAGAGAGGCCATATGCCCAATTACCATATCCTGATGCAGAGCCTCAATCAGCCCCAGATTAGACAAACCCTGCTCTAGGAGCCCCACTTGAACCTTGACTTCCCTCCAGGCCACCCTCATCTCAGGATGACTGCCTCATAATCCCCCTCCAGCCCCCTTCAGTGCACTGCCTCCTTCCTTGCCTCCTCCTCATGCTCCTCCCTCTCTTGGTCACCCTGCCCCAAATGCTCCCACCAGGCCCTCACCTCAACATCCAGTGGCCACCCAGATAAGGGAGAAAAGGTTGCCAAAGAGAGGCACACTAGCAAAGCTAGGGATGGAGTCTTTGCAGGCAGACACGCCCTCTTAGAAGGCCCTGGAGAGGAGCTGGGCAATGCCCATCTCTTTCTTTTGTCTGAGTGCCCTCCACAATCCTCATGACTGCTGGTTTTGGCCTGGATTGCTTGACAGGTAATTAAGACCACAGAGTGATCCTAGTTCTCCACCTAGATGGCCCCCTGACTCCCTAACCCTCCACCAGATACCTCTGTAGGTGCTTCCCCCACTAGCTCCACCACCTAGTCCCACTCCTCAACCCCCATCCTCCGAGTGATTCCCCCCAGTGACTACTTCTACTCCCAAGAGATGCAATGTGCTCTTTACAGTGCTAATACAAAACACTGCTCATGGTTAAGGTGGCACACCTCACACATAGCCATGTCCTGGCAGGACAAGGAGCCCGAGACCTCAAACAGGCAGGGAACCTGTCAATGAGTGCAGTGCAAGCACTACACTGAAATCAGCAAAGAGACCAGAAGTAGGAGACCACTTACTAGTTCATTACTTATATACCAAGTGTGGGCAGGCAGACTCCAGAGCCTCTCTAAGGCCTTTCTGAATAGCTCCTGCATTACATTTGCCTATGCAACATGTTGACTCTCCAGGACCTCTGAAACAGCCCCTATCACCATCTTAGAATGATGAAAATGGGGGGCAGATAGTCTAGGGCAAGGAAGGAGTTGCAAATAGGGAGGGGGGACAGTCTTTCATGCAAAGGTGGATGCAGGACAACTTGGGTGGGACTCCGGAAGGACACTGGGGCCTGCATTGGGAGTAGGCTCTGGGAGCTGGCTAAGACCCACCTCTGGGGCAGAATTATTGTGTTGTTCTGAAAAAGGAAAGTCAGTCATAACAAATGAACAATGTGGTGACACTCACATTGAGTGAGCACTGCCACACACACATGGTATTGCATGTCCTGAGCCTCCCACATGACCAAAGGGGTCACTTCATTTATGGGTGGGGATGTCAGGGAATGCATTAGTGTACATGACATAATTGAGTTGATAATAAAATTTTTTTTTGATATGTGGCAAATCAAGTGATAGATCCCATAATTGGACCCCAGTCCGAGCCACTGATTATGTGTGCCTCAGAGGGTCTCAGTGCTGAGGGGGGGGTGATGTTATGACTCCCCTTCAGAGTCCCCTAAAATAGCCCCAGAATCCCATTTGGGATCCTCTTTTGTCAACTTCACCATGCACCCCACTCCCACATGCATCACAACTGCCATTAGCCAACCCCCCTGGGAATCCTGCATCACAGACCCTGGGATCAACTGCCACCAATGATTAGATCATGCAATCCACTTCCGGCCATCACACATTACAGCTCCCTCCACACCAATTGATCACACACCCCACACACACAATCCAAGTATACAGTCCCTGCCTACTGCTCAATGCTTCCTAAAACCCATTCCAAACACCCTGAAACCCTGAGACCCAGCCCTATAATACTTATAGTGTAGTTCCCCATTATATTTGCCAGTCTTGATATTAACTTGAATTATTGTATGCCCTCTTGCTTGATTGGTATGCACTAACTGATACACTTTGACTGGCATGCCTGAATAATCACATGCTCTAAGTTTGGTACACATTTTGCAACTTATAATTTGCTAACCGGGTCTTGTCTTAGAACCTTTGGTTCTGACTTAACCCTCTCCAACTCCCAGCCTCTATAAAACACCTGAAGCCCTGGGTCAAATTCCATTCCCCAGGACCACCTCCTGTCCATGTCTTGAACCCCAGAATTCTAGCTTCAGAGCTTCAGACACCTGAGTATCCACAGATCAAGTCCACCTTATAAGGGCATTGCTTTCCCAGAAAGCCCCCGACTCAGCAGAATCTGATATATAGCATTAAGATAATTTGAGTTGATCACATACTTTTTTTTACAATGATCTACTCTGAATCTCTTTATTTTGCTTGCTCTCCATTCTTCATGAGACTCTTCATCCACAGCTCATAGTTGTAGCTAATCTTATGTTTTTATGCTTTTATTTTTGATTATGCTTATAAGAACCAAGTATAAGTTTTACTACCTTGCATCTTCTGCCTATTAACTTTGTCAATAAGCCATTTGAATCTCTGCCAACCTAGCAACTTATCCAAGCAGCATTATAATCTAGCATAGGAACTTACTCAAGCAGCACTAGATATCTAGCCTTCCACTACCACAGATATAATGTTTGATATACATGTGCTATCAGATGTAACAGAAATGCAACAAGATATCTATGCATGCCAAGCCTGCTCTTTACCTTTACTGCTAATGACTGCATCACTACCACACTATCTGCCTATTATCACCAACATCTGTTGAAGTTGGACCAGTCTCAGAAGATCTCAGATGACTGTAGTAGCAAAGAGATACTCAGTGGTTGAAAATACTAAGCAATATATTGGGTATCTACCTGTAGTAGCAAAGAGATACTACAGACTATCAGTAATATATTTAGTGTAATTATAAGAATTGACTTACACCTCAGTAGTTGGAAAACACTGAAGTGTCACAAGTAATGATTGACTGAAAAACATATGATTATCCAAATTAAGAAGTATGTAGTCAGCTGTTGTACTCAATACTCCCCTTCAATATAAATACAGATCATGCTATACCAAGCAGTTTACAGAACTTCTTGAACTTAATGTGACTTAGCAATTTTGTAAATGCATTCATAATCATATTGGCAGTAGAAAGGTAGTGAATATGAATGTGACTAGAAGACACAGTCTGATGAATAAAGTAAAAATGAACATCTATGTATTTTGTACATGCATGAAACATTGCATCCTTTAAGAGCTAGATGGTATCTTAGTTGTTGCAGTATAAGTTAGTAGGTAAAGAAAAGGAATTAAAAAAAGAAAGATCTTGAAGAAGCTTGTATATCTATATTATCTCCTTAGCAGAGTGCATCAGAGTGATATATTCAGATTCTGTGCTGGAGAGTGTAATGATTGGTTGATTTTTCAAACTCCAGGAAAAAGTGCCATGCTTTATAAAAAACATGAAGCCAGAAATTGAATGCCAATGAAGGTGTGAGGCCCAGTCAGTGTCAAGATAGCCAGAAACCTCAACTTCTGATCTACTAAGCATAAGCTTCATGTCTAACATGCCACAGAGGTAGCAGAACACACAAGTTATAGCTATTATATGAGTAGAGTGAGGAGTGTCAAAAAACTGAGACAAAATCAATACTGCATAAGCAATATCAAAACACATCATTATAGCCACATATATGAGTGATCCAATTATCTCTCTATAGTGCATTTTCTCTGTGGTTGACAGCATTATTGAGGATACTGAAGGGAAATCTGATGTGAAATCAGCTGCAGGTTCTATAGGTATTATAGCAATACATGACTCCTTAAGGCCAAAGCATTTGATGATTTGTTCAATATAGGCCTTACTGTAAAGCAGGCACTTAAGTTGGCATATAAGCTTTGAATCAGATAACTTTGCAAGCTCAGGTGATAGCATATAAAACTGTCAATAATAAGGTGAGAATTGCATAAAAATAACCTTATTTTCTTTAAGTGATAAGTTTAGATAAGCATTTTTAACATTGGCTTATTTGATAGAGGCACCATTTGTTGCTGCAATTGATAAAAGAATATAAAGCATAGCAGCATATACAGTTGGAGCAAATATTTCAGAGTAATCAACCTCAAACTGCTGCTTAAATCCCTTAGCAACAAATTAAGCTTTATACTGGACTATTTGTCCTTTAGCACCACACTTGCATCATAAAATATACTGATATGGAATGACATTGATATCTTTGGGTGTCTTGACAATTTTCCAGGTACCAAGTTTCTTTATAACAGTGATGAAGTAGTGCACCTGTTAATGTGTATATATGTATGCAAAGCAGTTGTTAAAAAGAATTAAGTAAAGAAGAAACACAGCAAAACTCTTAAATAACTATGCAGTTGCTACAAAATGCTAAGTATAATGAAACTATAGCAAAGCACTTTAGAGCTACTGTAATTAATATATAAAGGTAGTTGGATACTACAACTTGAGGGGAGTCTGGACAGATTCTAGTAGACCTTCTTAATTTGATGTGGTGTGATGTTGTTAAGTACAATAGCTGACTACCTACTTTCTAATTTAGACAATTGTATGTTTTTCAGTCAATTGTTGCTTGTGACACCTCAGTGTTTTTCAGCCACTGAGTATCTCTTTGCTACTACAGCCATCTAAGATTCCCTGAAACCAGTTTAACCTCAATAGATATAGGCTCTAACATTATTTATAATATCTCATCAACAAAGTTGACAGTTTCAACATTTGCAGCTGACAGTTTGAATTGGCCTACATACTAGGAATGCATCACAAATGCCATAACATCAAAGAAGCTCTGAAGATACCTTGGAGGTATCATGCATAAACCAGTCATGTCTGCAAGATTATTTATAGCACAGTAGACTAATCTACTTTTTACCAAGTTAAGAATGAATCCACCACTGCTGCTATTTGGAAGAAACTCACATTAATTCATAGTAGCAAAGGAGCTATGTATGAAACTAACCTCCTTGCCCAACTGCAAAACACTTGCTTTGTTGAAAATAGCAAAATTGACATGCACACTCACCTTGCTAACATGGTTGTAATTAAAGAGCATCTTGCTAAAATTAGTTATCCCTTGTCCAATGCATCATTTGCAAGTTACATCTGTACATCACTATCACTTGCCCCCACATACAAGCCATTATTCACAACACTTGCAACATTAGCACACATTTCTGAAAAGCCAGTCTTGAGTTAAGATCTTATCTGGCACCTTATTGAAAAAGTAAACAGCACTGCAATTGAAATAAACATTAATCACCAGCACAAAGCAATGATTGCTGCACATGCAAAAGCTTATGAAGATATAGGAAAGGATAAATCCAAGTCTAAAGACAAAAATAAAAGATACTGTGATAATTGCAACAAGGATAGACATATCAAAAACAAATGTTTTGAGGAAAGTGGTGGCATAATGGACAATGCACCTAAGTGGTAGCTAAAGAAGCATAAAGACAAAGGGAAAGATAAGGCTGATAAAGCCAAGTCAGCAAACATTGCAGAAGATGAGAAAAAAGATGAAGAAAACTATGCTTTCCTCACCTTTCTTTATTAATACCTTTAATGATGATATAAAGAGCAACATTGCACTTGCTGTTACATCCAGTCATAGACATAAAGCCCATACTGCATCTCCATTTGTTAGCATCATTATTGACTGCAATACTAGTAGTCACTTCTTACTATCATATAAAAAATTCATAAACTACTAAAAAATCAGCTCTGAGCTAGTCTAAGCAGCCAATGAATGTATTTTTAGTACTTTTAGTAGGGAAGATCTATAAATCTGCCTACCTATAAGAATAAGAGAAAAATCAGTCTCAATTCTTTTAAAAAGGGTTTACTATGCATTGACTATGGCATTTACACTAATATCTGTATTATATCTCAATTATGCCAGCTGCTCCCTCCTTATTGAAGACAGTATGTGTGTCATCAAAAGTTCAAAACTACAATGCCACATCATCAGTTACATCCCTACAATCTATGAACTATATCATACTAACAGCTCAGATACATTTACCCAAAATTACATTACCAGCATTGCAACAAAGTTTATCTCAATTAATGAGCTTCACTGTTGAATGAGGCATATAAATCATAAGGATTTACATGAGGTAGTCTGCCTTGGAGCTATTATAGACATTGAACTTGATATGACATCTGAACTTGAATTTTGTGAGGCATGTGTCAAGGAGAAGGCACAATATCAGCTCTTCTTAAAAAGAAGTGAAACTAAATACTCTCACTATGGAGAAAAAATCATTAGAAATTTGTGGAATCTTGCACAGGTCAAGTCACTTAGTGAAAACACCTACTCATATATAAACATTAATCTGTATACCTGCAAGAAATACATTATGTTTCTTGCATATAAATCTGATGCATTTGAGGCTTACCATAATTATGAAGCATAAATTAAGATTCACCACAGTGCAAGCATCAAGATATATGACAGTGACAGAGGCAGTGAATTCTTAAGCACTGAGATGAAAGCTCATCAAAATGCCACTGATACTGTTTATAATTTCACTATGCATCATTCTCCTCAATTCAATGGTGTTGCTGAATGTGCAAATCAGACTGTCATTGAGAGTGCATGCACTATATTAATTGCATCAGATCTTCTAAAATACCTATGAGCAGAGGCTAAATGTCATATGGTCTGGCTATGGAATAAAACACTAACACATGCAACTTCTAACAATATAATACCATTTTGAATGGCAACAGGATATAAGCATAATATAGCACAAGTATGCAAATAGGGAGCATATGCTTACATCAAGCTACACAATGCTGGCAAGCTTAATTCTAAAGTTGGAGAGGGAAATTTTATTAGTATCAATAACAAATCAAAGGAATATAGGATATACTAGCCTAGGAAATATCAAATTACAATTGAAAGAGATATTTACTTCAATAAAGAAGTAGCTCTCAACCCAAATAATATTCAAATTGAGGAGGAGTGAAAACCTGTCAATCCAGATAGTCACTAGACCTTAAAATTTCCAAACTCTCTAGAAATGTCACCAGATTCCATATTCAACAATCTCACCAACATCAAGGTTGAAGAAGTCATTGAAAGTAGCTCCACACCATAAGCCAAAGTTACCAATGATGAGAAACAACTTGAGAATTTGCAAAAGTCACTTCAAGCAGTCTCAAACAACTCATAGACAGAGGATTTGCCCTCTCTCAATGCATTGCACCTTAAGAAATGTCAAAATTTACTAACTGGCCTCCAACAATTTGATTCTAAATGATATAGCCAAAAACAGTGTTAAAACACCTCAAAAAATGCAAATTTTACTAACTATGTTGAGTCTGCACTCATTGCCAATGCCACTGAGATTCTCAAACTTAGCAGAGTTGAAATCAAAGCTGAGTGAATTCACAATGTGATTGAATATGCAATAGCATTAAGTAAAGATGTACTATCCATTCAAGATGCATTGAGTGATATCAAAAGAAAAGATTGGTCAATTGCAATAGATGCTGAACTTGGTCAAATATCTAGCATTTTGTGGTGACTACATAGTTATTTAAGGGTTTTACTGAATCACATCCATATCTATCTCTTTTTAACAATTGCTACACTTACACATATACTATCAGGCATATTAACTCATTAGCACATTGCTGTTTTCACATAATGGTCAAAATTTTTTGATTTATTATAAAGGTTTGGTTGATTCAGTATCTTCTTGTATATATATGCTAACCTCTTTGATGTAAAATGTAGTTTTGACAATATAAAATTCAGGCTCATAGCTCATTATTAGATGAAGATATATTGTCTTAGTTTTACTCTGTTGCAGTAAAGATATTAGAATCTATATGATATGAATAAACTCATGCATGCAGTCAATCCAATCTTTGAAATTATTGTCATCATATTCATTAGCTGGTGGATCCTCTAGTTGTTGTAATTTTCATAAAAGGCTATCAGGTCTATGAAACATGCTTTTAATGTGTATAAATTTGAATTGAAACATGATCCAAAACAATTATATTGTTGCTGTTTTTGATTATTAGCAAGACTCTAGCATAAAAAGAAGTTAACTGCTATATAACTCATATTAACTACAAGAATGACTGAGTTTAGCAATGTATAATTGATTAGTATCAATGATTTTGCTTTTTGTAGTGCTTACACCAAATTTTTCTAAGCATTAATCTAATCTGGTCCAAATTCAAAGGTGGCATTTGCTTGAGTTAATTTTGTTAATATGTGCACCTAATGTGCAAAGTTGTGTATAAACATTTTGAGAATGTTAATAATCTCCATATATATGCTGATGAATTTGCTATCAACACAAAATAAAATGATGGAAAGGAAGCAATCACATCTAATCTCAACATGCTTAATCAATTAGGAATTGCAAAAACTCAAGCAACTAGAAGTCTCTATGAGCCTGAAAGTAGTGTAGAGAAAGGAAACTGAAGAGTAACAATTGGCACTGAGCTAATTCAAATATAGAGAATAAAGGGATAAGAAGCAAAATATTTTTTTTCCATTAATATTGTGCATAACACTTAGTGCTGTGTTGTATGTTACATCT
Source organism: Termitomyces heimii (assembly GCA_003313675.1). Taxonomy (NCBI): domain Eukaryota; kingdom Fungi; phylum Basidiomycota; class Agaricomycetes; order Agaricales; family Lyophyllaceae; genus Termitomyces; species Termitomyces heimii. Next base: position 18,099 of record QLON01006273.1, read on the forward strand.
ATGGTATTAAAACTAAGCTAAGCTACAAGAGAGGGCCATGATGGCTCAGCTGGCACCATTATAATTCATAGCAGAGGTCATATACTCTTGCAAGTAGAGAAGATGCAAGTTTAAACTATGCCTATGTATAAAATACCTTAAATACTATATAGGTTATTTAATATTGCTAAAATCCACCAATTTGGTAGACAATCAATGGGAGGAGCAGACTAGTTTGGCTGCTGACCTGCAAATCCAAAAACACCATTAGCCCTACCTATAATGAGATTACTTAAAACAAATCAGAAAAAGATCTGTGGGCCTTCTATAAAGGCAACTTCTGGAGGCTGTAGCTCAGTCATACAGCTGGCAGAGGGAGATTTAAAGATAATATTAATAAAGGTAATATAGGTACAAATATTAAAATGCTAACCTAGCAAAAAGAGATTTAAAGAGAACAAGTTTAAAAATCCACTTTGCCCATCAATAAATATTTCAAGATTGAGTCACATGACTGTTATATATGATGTTACACTAATGTCATGCAGTGTGACAGGTGTCACAAGTGTCACAGTCACTATTATGATTACATCATGAGTTACATAATTACTATGTTATGAAGCTGTATGAATTGAATTACTTTTGATAAGAGCTCTAATGAAGCCTTTATTGAAAGTGATCCATTTTTCAGGATTTGACAAAGACTCCAAACTAATAAGGAAATTTGTTTCCATGGTCCAGCCAGTGAGAAGTTTGATGAAGGCAGTAACAAGCAGATGAATTAGAATAAAAAAGTCTAGAGATTAAAAGAAAATATAGTATAAGAGACTTCTAAAAGAGTGGTTCCCTAATATCACCTTTCCTCTAAAGTGTGTTGCTCTGATGCACTAAATAGAAGAAATTGCAAAAAGCATGATCCACTGAAGTGAGCAAGTACAGTGCACAAATAGCTTGGAGAGCATCAGAATGCCTTTGGTAAAAGTCTCTAACTAGACTAAGTGCATAAACATTCTTCTGTGGTTTATAGAAAATATCTTCAATCCTATAGCTCTTCTACTTCACCTTGAACTGGAGCTTGCATTGAAAAAGATGGCTATCTAATATTTCTTCCACTTTATATTCTTTTTCATTGTTAAGGATTACTAAAGATGAAGGAGGTTTGGAATGACATTCTAGATTGGATCAGTGTGTACTGGAGATAGTTTAATTACATTGAAGACAGGATATAGTTGCTTCATTGCTAGAGGCAGCTTTAGGTGGTAAACTAATGGCCTCACTTGATTCTTCACAATAAAAGGACCTAAATTATAGTAGAATAGCTTTTTAAGGGCTGAGTGGTGGAAATGTCTGATGCATCAAAATAGACTTTATCACCTGGTTGATATTTAGGAGCAGAAATATAATCTTGATCATAATAGCATGCTATATTTTCCTTAGCTTTAGTTAGTGCTACTATCTTTATTTACTTAGTAAACTCATTCATAGACTCATTTTCTGAGGAGCATGCTTGAGGTTCAAAACCCATTCAAGAGTGACAGCCTGTATCTAAAAAGAAGAAAGATACTTGTGTGAAGGCATGAATATGATTATTATATTAGAACTTTGCATCAAATAGTAAATTATTCCAGTCATCTTGCTGCTTATTATAGAAGAGATATAAATACTGCTCTAATTTCTGGTTTACACACTCTATTTATTTATTTGACTAAGGATGGTATGTTATAAAGGTGTTAGAGAATCACTCTTTTGGAAGTTCCTTATCTTGTCAGGGGACTCCTCATTTCTTCCTTTCCTCACTCCTTATCTCTTCACTCTCCCTTCATGCATTCTCTTATTCTTCTGACATTATTTTATTTTACTATTTCTATTTTTTCAATACTATCTGTTAGTACTACTCTCAGCCCTTGAGATGCTCTAGTTCTTTAGCTACCATTCAGACAAGTGTGGGCCTTTCAGCACTTGCTTCCAGGCTGCTTATATAAGCCGGAGTTTGCCTTTCTGACTTCTAAAGTCCAGAGTTTTCCTGCCTTGTTTGCACAGTTGTTTGCTTAGTTAATTTTCGAGTTTTTAAGGTTTTGTTGTACTGTACAGTTGTTTCCCATGCTTCAGAAGCCCCAGAAGCATCCAGCCTGGCATAGGGAATCCCTAGACTTGTTCTCTTTGGATCTCCCTCTGCCAGGTGAGTAGTTATTATAATATTGTTAATACATACTCTAATACACTTTGGATTTTCCTCTGCCAACTGTGTGACTGAGCCACAGCCTCTAGAGGTTGCCTTTACAGCAGAACAAGTCTTTACATTTTGGTCTGGGAGCCCCTTTCAGCCTGCTTGAGCCCTCTCTTGCCCCTCTAGGTCCCTTCTCCACTGGATTACTCTCTGCCCCTCTATTGCTTCTATGACCCAACCAGCTCCTTCAGACACTCCCCTGGATGCTTCTGCCCCTCAGGATGATGCCTGTGGTTGCTTGCTTGCTCTGGAGACTCAGGTGCAGACTACTCAAGCTTCCCTCACCCTTCACACTACTGAACTTGCTGGATTACATCAAGCTATAGATACCATCTCCCATTCCCTCCAGGTCCTCTTAAAGTGCCTCCTTCTCACTCCTACTTCTCTCCAGACACCTCCAGCTAGGACTGACACACCCCCAGCCCCTTGCCTTAGGGCCTCCTCCTCAGCTCATGCCAATATTCCTCATTCAGCACTCTTAAATGCATTCAATGGTGATTAAGCCATAGGTGAGCACTTCCTGCAGTCTTATATCACCTACATTCAGCTCAGTGGTAAGGCCTTTCCCTCTGATACTCTCAAGATTGCCTGAGTTCTTTCCTATATGAAGTCTGGGTGAGCTTCGACATATGCATTATGAGTCTTTTGATGCCCTGAAAGAGTAGAGAGTTTTGGAAGTTGGGAACAGTTTGAGAAGGAGTTTGGGATAGAATTCTTCTCCTTAGATCCTGCTAAGGTGGCAACCCTCACTTTCCAAGATCCTCATCGATATGGGCAGGGCAAGTGGATCCTAGATGAGTATATTAACTCTTTCAGAGCTCTTGCTGAACAAGCTTACTATCTACATGGTTTTCAGCTCTGTCTCACCTTCCAAGATGGCCTCCTTCTCTCTCTCATGGACTAGATTAATAGCATGGTTGAGGAATGACCTAACAACACAAGTATTGAGACTTGGTATCAGGTAGCACAGGATCAGTGGCAACTCATGGAGTTACAATATAAGCTCCACCATGGAATTGCCTCTCACTCCACCTCACAGGCATCTTTTCTTGCTTGTCATCCCATCCAGCCCTCCTCTCCATTTTACACTCCACCCCTGGCTTAGGTACCTGCTGCATGTCCCCTCTCTCTTGGGGTACCTATAGACATTAACACCTTTCATCAACATTCCCCCCTTCCTCTCCTCTGCTGTCACTGTGGGAAGCCTAGTCACTTTGCTCAATATTGCCCCCAGGAGTTGGAAGTGCACTATCTCTCAGCTTTAGAGCAGGAAGAGCTCCTTCTCCAACTCCTTACTGCCCAAGATATTCAAAGAAACCCCTCCCTAGATATATAGACTGAAACAGAACCTTTGAATGAGTCTGTGGGTCCTATAGAAGCTGTAGCAGAGCCATTGGATGAGTTCATTGGTTTTGCAAGGAAGGATTTTTAATAGAGTGATGGATGAGTTATACACCTCTGTCACCTGGTGCTAATTAGTTTATACATCTATCAGTAGAATCTTCTAATGTATTGCTCCCTGTTCCTGATTCTCTGACTGAAACTATAAGCACTCCCTCTGATGTACAGAACACCCCTTTGGTCTAAGCCTCAGCTAAGACCTCCTCTTCTCCTTCTCCTATCTGACAACTACATGTCCCAACTTGGAAATGATGTCTTCTTCATTGCTATATTGTTGCCTCCACTCCCTCTTCCAACTCTTTGCATTTGAATGTGGAGATTGAGACAATCAACACTCAACAGACTCGAAGTGTCATAGCTTTCTTGGACAATGGTGCTACTAGACTCTTTTTAGACACCCATTATGTGGAACAACACCAGCTCACTACCCAATCCCTCTCTCACCCTATTCCAGTCTATAATATTGATGGTATGCTCAATGAGGCTGGATCCATCTGCTCAATGGTGGATTTAATTCTTCATTATTAGACTCATTCTGAACATATGGTCTTTGCAGTCACCAGCTTAGAAAAGCAGAACATGATTCTGGAGTTCTTCTGGCTGTGTGATTATAATCCTAAGATTGACTGGGCTAAGGGTAAGGTAAGCATGAGCTACTGCCCCTGATAATGTTCCACATGTGCCAAGGAAGTTAGAGAGGAGCATAGAGAGTCAGTCTGTGAGCATGCAGCTATTCAGGCCTGCCGAGTTGGACACCTCCCCTTTGCAGACCTCAACCTACTGGGTCCTCCCCCTTTAGCATTCCCTTATAGAGAGGCCCTCTATGAGGACATTCAAGGTGTAGTGAGTGAAGCCCAGATGGAAGATAGATGTGAGGGTAAATTTAGGTATGCTTCTGACCCAAAGTCTCTAGATGAGGCTATTGAGACAGGTGATAGGATTTATACAACTACATTACAACCTCCACCAATAGTAGCAGAGATTAGAGCTAGCCAAACTACTTTCCAGCAGCTAACTCAGGCATTTGCTGCCAACTCTGCTCCTAAGTTGTTCCAAAATGCAGTTCCTCATCACTTGCAAGACTTTGAGGATGTTTTTTCTAAGGCATTATTTGACTCCCTCTCTGAGCATAAGTAGTGGGACTATGCAATTGAGCTTATGCCCAATGCTGAGCTCTCTAGCTGCAAGGTCTATCCTCTCTCTCCCAGAGAACAGGATGAGCTTGATGCCTTTTTGTAGGAGAATTTAGACTCTGGTCATATCCATCCCTCAAAGTCTCCAATGGCCTCTCCTGTCTTCTTCATTAAGAAAAAGGATGGATCTCTATGTCTGGTTCAGGACTATTGAGTCTTGAATATGAAGACTGTGAAGAATTGCTACTCTTTATCACTCATTTTAGAGCTTGTCAACAACCTCTAAGGTGCATGCTACTTTATTAAATTGGATGTCTGCTGGGACTACAACAATGTGTGCATTAAAGAAGGTGACAAGTGGAAGGCAGCATTCCAAACAAATCATGGATTCTTTGAACCTCTAGTAATGTTCTTTGGCCTCACTAATAGCCCTGCCACCTTTCAAACTATGATGAATGACATTTTCTAAGACCTCATAGTGGAAAGTATGGTGTGTATATACCTTGATGATATTTTCATCTATACCAAGACTCTAGAGGAGCATCATTGGATTACACACATTGTGCTGGAATGTCTTCACCAACACCAGCTCTATTTTAAGCCAGAAAAATGTGAGTTTGAGCAGACTAAAGTGGAATATCTTAGACTGATCATCTCTCATGAAATGGCTAAGATGGACCCAGTCAAGGTGGCTAGTGTGGCAGAGTGGCCAGAGCCTAAGAACAAGGAGATTCAGGCCTTTCTGGATTTCACCAACTTCTACTGGAGGTTTATTCAGGATTTCTCACACCATGCCTAGCCCCTCTTTGATCTCACCACTAAGGACACTCCTTGGCACTGGGATGCAGCACAGCAGATGGCCTTTGATGCCCTTAAACAGGCAGTCACTTCAAAGCCTGTTCTCCTATTTCCAGATAATAACTCTCTCTTTCATATTGAAGCAGATAGCTCAGATTTTGCTATTGGAGCTATTCTCTCTCAGCAGTCAAGGGAGGATGATAAGTGGCATCCTGTGGCCTTCTACTCCAAGAGTCTCAATGCTGTAGAGTGGAATTATGAGATCCATGACAAGGAGATGCTGGCTATCATTTAGTCATTTGAGGAGTGGCAACATTTCCTTGAGGGTGCTAGGCATAAATTCAAGGTGTGGACTGATCACAAGAATCTAGAGTACTTTTGAATAGCCAAGAAACTTAACCACTGACAGGCTCAATGGTCCTTATATCTGGCCAACTTTAACTTCTCCCTGCATCACAAACCTGGATGGAGCATGGGCAAGCTAGATGCACTTTCTAGGCGAGCTGATCATGGTTTAGGAGCTAGTGACAATGATAATATTGTATTCCTGAAGCTAGAACTATTTGCTATCTATGCTCTAAAAGGTGTGGTTGGTTAAAGAGAAGAAGTGAGCATTCTTCGAGACATTTAGTGAGGTAACCAGGAGGGTGCTCAAGAAGATCTAGTAGCTAAAGCTACCATGGCCTTGCATGCTCAAGAGAAAACTGGAGTAAAGTCTATCTGCACCAATGAGTGGTCTTTGGAGAATAGTCTTCTCACTTTCTGGGGACACATTTATGTTTCCAACCTACCAGACCTCTAGAGGCAAATTGTAGAGCAGCATCATGACTCTTGAGTTGCAGGACATCCTGGCAGATGGAAGACACTGGAGCTGGTCTCATGGAATTACTAGTGGCCTCAAATGTCATAGTATATTAGCTCTTACACCTCCACCTGTAACCTTTGCCTTTGGACTAAGCCTCATCATCAGCCTCCTATGGGACAGCTTCATCCACTGCCTATCCCCACTGAGCATTGGAGTGTGGCCTCAGTAGACTTCATTGTGGAGTTACCAGACTCTCATGGATATGATGCAATCATGGTAGTAGTGGATCTCTATGGCAAGCATGCCCATTTTATTCCAACACACACTATCTGCTCAGCCATGGATGCTGCCAATTTGTACCAGAAGCATGTTTGGAAACTCCATGGATTGTTAGATGCTTACATCTCCAACCATGGACCTCAATTTGTGGCAAAGTTTACTAGAGAACTGTATCACCTCCTCTATGTCAAACTCCACACTTCTACTGCCTACCACCCCCAGTCTGATGGCCAGACTGAGTATATCAACCAAGAGCTAGAACAGTATCTTCAGCTCTTCTGCAATAAATGATAGGATGACTAAGATGACCTATTACCAGAGGCAGAGTTTCAATACAACAACCATGTACACACTGCTACCTAGATGTCTTCTTTCCTTCTAAATACTGGTTGACACCCTTGGATGAGATTCGAGCCTCATGGATGATCTTCAGAGAATGAAGCTATCAACAAGTTTATAGATTGGATGAAGGCAGCCCAGGAGAAAGCCAAGGCTACTTTAGCTAAGGCAAAGGATGACATGGCCTACTACTATGATCAAGGATGAACTCCAGCTCCCAAGTACAAGTCTGGAAATCAAGTTTACCTGGATGCTTCTGACATTGCTACCACCCAACCTTCTCAGAAGCTCTCTCACCATTGTCTAGGACCTTTTCCTATAGTAAGGCAGATAGGCCCACTAGCCTATTGACTCAAGCTGCCTAATGAAATAAGTCAACTCTATCCAGTCTTCAATGTGGTGAAGCTCTCTCTAGCTTTAAAGGATCCAATCCCAAGTCAACATCCACAGCCACCTCCACCTCCAGTTCTGGTAGACAATCAAGAAGAGTATGAAGTGGAATGAATCTTAGATAGCTAACTCTTTAAAAACAAGCTTCAGTTCAAGGTTAAGTGGAAGGGCTATGAAATCGAGGATATCTCCTAGAAGCTACAAGAGAATATTCATGCCTCTGCCTTGGTCCAGGAATTCTATCAACAGCATCCCAATGCTCTCTGGGCAATCAGAGGCCTCTATTTGCTTTTTAAGGTAGACAAGACTATTCAGAACTACTTCTATCCAGCATGTTGGGATGCCATGCTTTAGAGGGGGGGTGATGTCAGGGGACTCCTCATTTCTTCCTTTCCTCACTCCTTATCTCTTCACTCTCCCTTCATGCATTCTCTCATTCTTCTGACATTATTTTATTTTACTATTTCTATTCTTTCAACACTACCTGTTAGTACTACTCTCAGCCCTTGAGATGCTCTAGTTCTTTAGCTACCATTCAGACAAGTGTGGGCCTTTCAGCACTTGCTTCCAGGCTGCTTATATAAGCCGGAGTTTGCCTTTCTGACTTCTAAAGTCCAGAGTTTTCCTGCCTTGTTTGCACAGTTGTTTGCTTAGTTAATTTTTGAGTTTTTAAGGTTTTGTTGTACTGTACAATTGTTTCCCACACTTTAGAAGCCCCAGAAGCATCCAGCCTGGCATAGGGAATCCCTAAACTTGTTCTCTTTGGATCTCCCTCTGCCAGGTGAGTAGTTATTATGATATTGTTAATACATACTCTAATACACTTTGGATCTCTCTCTGCCAGCTGTGTGACTGAGCCACAGCCTCTAGAGGTTGCCCTTACATACCCCATGTTTCCTTCCAATTTTCAGGCCCTTTGAGAACAAACTTCCTTATTGGTTTTGGAGCTTTTGTCAAATCCTAAGAAATGAATTACTTTTAATGAGGGCTCCATCAAAGCCCTCATTAAAAGTGATCCAACTCATATAGCCCCATAATCTGGTGACTATGTGACTTATGATGTAACTGTGACTGTGACATTAGTCACATTAGTTGTACTGCATGACATTAGCCTGACAATGTCACAGTATAACAGTCACATGACTTGTTGAAGTCTGATCTAGATATACATAGATACAGTAAGTATTCAATCCTTAGTTTGTATACAATAAACTCTATTGAGTACCTGGATATACACAGATACAGTAAATATCCAATCTATAGTACTTGTAAGTATAATATTGATATTGTAGTCATGATTTAGCTCATCCTGAGTTTGTATATAATAAACTAAAAGCACCTATTGAGATGAGGGAAATGTATATACTTGTACACTATCCATTATTTAACATATAACAATGCAGTGTGACTTGTGTAATGTTGTGGAGGGTCAATGCTTACAGTGGCCATGATTAATTATAATATGACTGATCTTGGAATATTTTCTATTGACAGATAGAGTAGCTTCTTAGACTTATTCTCTTTGAATCTTTCTCTTCTAGGTTATTATTTCACATATGACAATGCAGTGTGACTTGTGTGATGTTGTGGAGGGTCAATGCTTATGGTGGCCATGATTGATTGTAACATAACTCAGAATGGCTTCTTAGACTTGTTCTTTTTGGATCTTCCTCTTCCAAGTTAGCACTTATTATTTGTACCTATATTATCTTCATTAATATAACTTTGAATCTCCCTCTGCCAGCTTAGTGACTGAGTCACAGCCTCTAGAGGTCACCCTTACATAACCTATGTGAATGATTAGCAGACTGCCAAAACACCAAAAAAAAAAAAGAAGTCAATGCTAGTTGACTTGAAAAAATGCAACATATTACAGAGCCTTTCATGCAAAAGTCTGTAAGTCAGAACCAGTCTATTGATCTGGCTACAGAGTGCAAAGAAAAACTATTGAGGTTACAACTAT
>QLON01006275.1:0-28786 GCA_003313675.1 Termitomyces heimii
CATAAAGGTCAGTCTGGTAGCCCATGGGATAGTAGGTGTGAGTATATGTAGCCATCAAAAATGGTGTAAGGAAGGAGTCTTGATATTATATCAGGTTCTGCTGAGTTAGGGGCTTTCTGGGAAAGCAATGCCTTTACAAGGTGGATTTGATCTATGGATACTTGGGTGTCTGGAGCTCCGGGGCTAAGGCTCCAGAGTTCAAAACATGGACAGGGGGGGTTGGTCCTGGGGGATGGAACTTGACCTGGGGCTTCAGGTGTTTTTGTAGGAGGTTGGAGATTGGAGGGGGGTCAAGTCAGAACCAGAGGTTCTAAGACAAGACCCGGTTAACAAATTATAAGTCATGAAGTGCATACCGAACTTAGAGCATGCTATTATTTAGGCGTCAAAGCATGCCAGTTAGCATGTACCAGTCAAACAAAAGGGCATGCAACAATTTAGGTAATATCAAGACTAGCAAGTACAATGGAGAATTATGCTATAAGTACTACGGAGTTGGGTCTTGGAGTTCTGGGGGGTCTGGGATGGGTTCTGGGAGACATTGAGTAGCGGGCCAGGACTGTATACTTGGATCGTGTGTGTAGGGTGTGTGATCAATTGGTGTGGAGGAAGTCGTGATGCGTGATGGCTGGGAGTGGGTCATGCGATCCAATCATTGCCAATGGTTGATCCCAGGGTCTGTGATGCAAGGTTCCCAGGGGGGTTGGTTGATGGCAGTTGTGATGCAAGTTGATGGCAGTGTTGGTGGGGCAGGGTGTATTGTGGGGTTGACAAAAGAGGGTCCCAAGTGGGGTTCCAGGGCTGTCCCGGGAGACTCTGGAGGGGGTCATGACAGCTTCCTTGTTGAGATGCCAGATAAGATCCTGGCTTGAAACTGATTTCCCAGAGGTGCATGCAGATGTTGCAAGTGTGGTAAACAAAGGTTTGTATGTGGGGGCAAGAGATATGTGCAGATGTAGCTTGTAAACAATGCATTGGACAGTGGACAACCAATTTTGGCAAGGTGCTCTTTGATTACAACCATATTAGCAAGATGTGTACACATGTCAATTTTGCTATTTTCAACAAAGCAGGTGTTTTGCAGTTGAGCGAGGAGATCAGTTTCATACATGGCTCCTTTACTGCCATGAATTGATGCAAGCTTTTTACACATGGTGGCAGCAGTAGGTTCACCTTTAACTTGGTGAAAGGTAGACTAATCAACCATGCTGTAAATGATCTCACGAACTTGAGCCTCTTTCTGCAACCACTCTTCCATGCTGTCCTCAATCTTGTCAACCTGATTGTCAGACAATGGAGCCAGGGACTTATCATCACAATAGAAGGATCCCTCATGCTCAACAAGTGTGACTGGTTTACGTGTGGTACCTGTAAGGTGTCTCCAGAGCTTCTTTGATGTTATGGCATTAGTGATGCGCTCCTGGTATGTAGGCCAGTTTGAACCATCAGCCACAAGCATTGGGACTGTCAACTTTGTTGATGAGATGTCATAGGTAACATCGGGGCCCATAACCTGTAGAGGTAGGACCGGTCTCGGGGGATCTCGGATGACTGTAGTAAATAGAGGGAACCTCAGTGGTTAGGAAACACTATAATATATTGGTATTTCTACCTGTAGTAAATAGAGGGACTACAGGTAATGAATAACATACGAAGTGTGATATAAAGGATTGACTTACACCTCAGTGGTTAGGAAACACTGAGGTGTGACATGTAACGAACGATGGAAAACATATGATAACCAAATTGGGAAGTAGTCAACTGTTGTCCTCAACATACACTCTGTTTGGAATGCCCGGACCAGCACGAAAAAGAAAGTTAGCGCTACAGTGCTATTGTTGTTACAGTGGGTTTGAAGATGTAGAGGAATGTGATGGAGCAACATTGTGGGGTTGCAAGCAACTCTTCACAGTCTTGTTAAAATTTACATCCCTAGAGAAGGAATACTTTCCATTCTTATCACAAACAAGCCATCCAAGATGATTTCATCATATCCAACAAAGATAGCTTCAAAACATCTTGTATCACCTTTGCCATATCTCTTTAGGCCAGAGAACAAAACACTGGCAACCCCATACCCAAAGATATCACAAATTGGGTTTCTCGCCTTCTATGTTTATGAGTGCAAAGAGTGTGGATGTTGGAGATCACTGTTATCACAACGTCATCTTACACTGCGCTCGCTCGTCGATCTCACTGCGTCACGCGTTTTCATCCCAGCCCACCATCCTTGTTCATTTCATTCATTCTACACATTATTCACTACTCGCCCATTAGCTCAAGTTCGGCTCTTTCCCTCGATCTGCGGGGGAGGGGGGGGCGACCTCGAGAACCTCTCAAACTCAGAAATATAGATATTGCCATGCAGCGCTCTTAAAAACACATAAACCGACTCTTTCTCAATCACCCTCAATCCTCGCCTCGAATTAAAAGAAAAAGAGCAGCATTTTTCGGTGTGAAAGCTGAAGCTGAGAAATTACCTCCGAAACGATCGAATGTCCTCGACATAAACCATTCAATCCACGTCGACTTGGCCATTCGTCTTCAGTGGATTTGAGGATGTTAAGAATTGAAAGTTGTCGCTGTTTCGAACGCGAAATTAATTCAATATAAGACATACCATCAACACTTAAGTTGGTGTTCATTTCCCTGAACGTTCATGCACATGGCTAATTGTTGTAGAGAAGCGTACCTCCGAACATTTAGCCCATAAGCTGGAGTTTACCACCAAAATTTACGTCCTGAAAACTTGATGTTTATGACGATGATAAAATGGAGTTCGTCAACTTCTACATAGTCGATTTGAACCCTAGTTCATGGGCCGGAGAAAGCGCAAGGTGCGCCATTTGTCTAAATCTTCTGTATATGAGTGGAAATATTTCCACAAAAATGAACTTGCCTATCATGGCAGATGAAACCTTTTCAGCGGAAGAGGGCAATTTCCAAAGCCTTGTGCTATAACTGCTGGAAATGAGCCGTTCCTTGAAACTTTTGAAAGCCCAACGAGGCATACCAGAAAGAAGCATAATACTGCGATACGCAAGGTCCTCAGACCAGCATCATAGTGTTCATGGGTGTCTCGTAGTACGAAGATCATTTGTGCAAGAGAAATCGTTTAGAGAGATATAAACTGTCGAAGTTTTCCCGGTTTGAAAGTGGCCCATATATGCCTTGAAGTTAGAGTCAGAACTAACCAATGATCACTGAATCCATTTTTTCCAAAAAAGAAAGATGAAACAAATGCTTGCCCGGTCATACACCCATGCCAAACCTGCCTTCGAAGTTTGCAGACTTTTTGGATAACGGCGAAGCGGTGACCGCTGTCCCTGCTTGGATTCAACAAAGACCAGCTTAGATGCATTCCACCAACTGACGGGGAGACAGTGGATTCGAATAGAGAACATCACTGCACACATCTTAATTGGTTGACAGCCTCGTAAGGGGCTCGGGAAATACCAATGCTCAAGAAGAATGATTGTGGTCTCCTGAGTGGCGAGGGACCACACTGATCCTAATTGACGTAGTCGGCCCCGCACGTGAGAAGTGATAGATCGAAGTTCACGTCAAAATCAAGAAAAAGAAAGTCAGTCTCAGGATCTCTCCGTAGAAACGGCGGGCAAGGGAAAGGCGCGCTATATCATCGGGATATGAGGTATGTGGACACCCGTGCAAAGGAAAAGTTGTACTATGGTTTGGACAAGCATCTATCTGGGAAATGATTTGCGGCAAAGACTCGGATTGCAAAAAATTCGTGTGATATACTGCAGCCCGTGTGATCTGACGTGTAATCAATTTAAAGGATTCAGAACTTGCGTGCGTGCGTGCAGAGGCGTCAGCAAAGCAAAGGGACACAGCCGAAAAACCTGAGCTACTTGTGTAAAGAGTCAACGCAAGCTCAGGGACGAAAGAAATCGAGAACTTACCATACCGATCGTACCCCAATGCCAGCATGAGTTTATGCGCCACCCACGAAGATCAAAAAAGCCAGGTCGACAAGAGGGCCCAGGCTAGGCCCACATACATTTGTTTATAGCACGACTTTCCTAGGTGGGAGCAGCGGAACACCCATTCCAGGAAGGCTTAATGCGACGATGCGTAAGCTCGGATAATTCTGCGGCACAATCGACGAGGAGCGGCAGGACCTTGTGCACTTCCAAAAAGCTTCAAATCCCTACGGGTATATTCCAAGGATCTCTATACAGTACACAGACTTTTCGGAATTAGAAGAGCAAAAAGGCAGCTCCAATCGTGGAATCAACTGGATTCAGTTTGTGGATATCAACCAGAAGTCGTCCACGGCGACCTTGCACATAAACTGGGACAAAGCCGCATCAAGTGCTGCTTCGCCTTTGCCACTCATAATCATTTTTCCAAAAAAATGGCGAGGCACTTGATGTCAGAGGAAAGGCCATGGCAGAGCTTTAGCTAAGGATCATTCGCGGGGTACATTTAAGATCTCATTAAAAGGTGCCTGGTCAATAAATATTGAGATAGCAGCAGGCTCGAATGTGTCCAACCAACATTCGTTGCCACCCAAAGCCTACTTCTATATCAACTCACGAAACCACTGAAGCCATAAGTTGGTGACAAGACGCAAAGCAAAGGATACGATTAAGGATAACCATAAAATGGTCTATGTAGGATTGATGGGAGTGCACACATCATTACGGATGGCGATTGATATAGCTCCCTACTCAGGAAGTCTCTTCATTCAGGTTCCCGAGCCTCGGCGGTAAGAGGAGATCACGCGTTGCACTTTCAAAAACATCAGAATTGAGCTACAAACACCACAAGATTGGACATACTGTCATGCTGCCGGCACTTGTGTTCATAATAAGAGCAACGATGAGACCGTACAGACCCAATACTTCAGCGAAAATGAGAATTAGGATCTGCAAAAAGGTAAGGACGCGGGTATGTGAAGAAAGGTAGGATACACACCATGCCAACGAATAACCGGGGCTGCTGAGCAGTTCCGCGAACACCAGCATCGCCAACAATACCGATGGCGAAACCCGCTGCAAGACCTGCAAGACCAACAGACAAACCAGCACCAAGTTGGACAAAGCCCTTGGCGAGAGACATTGTGGTCGAAACTGTGGACACAGACTGGCTTTAGAGCTCTTCAATTGCAATATTTCACTACGCACGATCGCCGGCAATAAGGACCGAGACAACTAGGCCGTAGATCTAACGGCAAAGTAGTATGAATGAGCTTGAGTGAGAAAGAAGGATATATAAACGCACAGCAATGATACCAGCCATGATGACAGGAACGACACACTTCATCATAAGGTCTGGCCGCAAAACGGACATAGCAGAAATGCCGACACCTGACTTAGCGGTTCCGTAACTTGGCATAAAATAATAAGTGCCAGCAGATACGTAGTTTGGCTGTCACATACCTCGCTCCTATGCCTATTTATACAAAAAGTCGTCAATAACAGCTCTCAAGAACTCATGTTTTTAGCAGAACGGTACAACAAGTCTAAAAAAGGCCTAAGGGTGCTTACATGTAAAGACAATTGCGCTAGTACAGCCCTAAGAATTATGCATTGAGAATTCATCCCTTTCTGACGTAGATAATGGAATTCGGCTCACAATCGCACTAAAGAACGGAGCGTAGACGGGGCAAAGGTCGGAAGACATCGTTGAAGGAGACGTTGAAAGCAAAGAATCGTAAATGAGGACACGTACGCGACGACCTGCCGCCGAACAACACTGGGATTTTCCGAAGCGGACTTTGAAACGGTGATGCGTCGACCAATTGGTTACTTTGCCCTTAAATCCATTTCTATCTAATCATTATCCAACAATTACTCTCCTAGTTCCTCTTCTTCCGCAATTAGTTTCTCAACTTCCAGAGCCGCCATACAACCACTTCCAGCACTAGTGATGGCTTGTCGGTATCTCTTGTCTTGCACATCACCAGCAGCAAACACACCCTTCACAGAGGTCTGCGTGGTTCCGGGTACAGTGATAATGTACCCGTCGGGGTCGGTCTGCAGTTGTGAGCGAACAAGGCTGGTTGCGGGTTCATGGCCTGGAAAGAAGCGATAAGGAATTTGGGCCATGTACAAAAGATGTTCGTACCAATGGCGTAGAATAGACCGTTGACAGCAAGATCTTTCTCTTCACCTGTAATCACGTTCTTTATTCGCAGGTTGTTGAGTAGGTCACCGTCACCCTGGCATTCAGTGGCCACAGTGTTCCACAAAATGGTCTGTCGATGTTCCAAATACATCAGGAACGATCGATCGTGAAATATTTAAAGAGGCATACAATTTTGGGATGATTCAACAAACGCTTGGCCATAATTTTCGAGGCTCTGAGCTCACCACGACGAATGAGGACATAAACATGAGATCCATACTTGGTGAGATCTAGAGCTCTGGTAAGGAGATAGACATTTAAACAACGAAAATCTATAGTACGCACATGTAGCCTCTTCCGCTGCGGAATCACCGCCGCCAATAACCGCCAAAGGCTTGTTTCTGTTAGCTGACATGTTGAAAAGTCGCAAATTTCACAACGATGACCATGACGCACCGGAATATCGGCACTGCACCATCGCAGACTGCACATGCACTGATACCGCTCTGCCAATATGTGTCTTCGCCTTTCAGACCCAGGCGTTTGGCACTGGCGCCGGTCGCAATAATGATCGTGTCGGCCGTCTCTGGCTCGCTGTCCTCCTGCATCTCGCGCCAGTAGCGGAACGGGCGCGCGGATAGGTCGATCTTCGAGACTGTCTCCGTAATGATATTCGTCCCAAATCGCACAGATTGCTCGCGGAACTTGTCCATCAACTCGGGACCCAAGATGCCCGTCGGAAACCCGGGGAAGTTTTCAACTACAGACAATGACGAGTCAGGTTTAGATATGACCGTAGTGCAATGTGAAAAGGACTACCATCAGTTGTGGTTGTGAGTTGTCCTCCAGCAGCGAAGCCGTTAGCCATGAACCCTTCAAACATGACAGGGTTGAGGTTGGCGCGAGCAAGATAGATCGCGGCTGTATGTCCTGCAGGGCCCGAACCAATAATTACCTGTCGTAAATTAAGTAGTCAGAATCGCGAGCAAGACCTCGTAGCGAACAATGGACGTACGACTTTGGAGTGCATCTTTGAGCTCTTCTCGACAGTGTTAATGGGTGCCATGGTAAAATTCCTGTTGTAAACGATAGTTAGAGCAGACAAAGGAGCAGCTCTGAAGGCTCTGTTCAAGAACCTGTGCGACAGGATGGAGGGCACAAAAGACAGGAGGGGCAGCTGATAATTCTGAAAGCAGTCAGAAATAAAAGTGTTATCTATCACATGACCCACACAAAAATTCAGTGTAGTCGTTCCGACTTCGGGTACTTGTTCAGAGAGGTACATATAATGTTACAAGCATTTAATAACTACTAGCGACACTGCCGACCCGGCCACCATCTACAAGCCATACAGCACCATTCACATACGCGCCCGCCCGACTGGCTAGAAATAAGATTGCGCCGGCCATGTCCTTATGCTGGTCAATGACAAGAGATCGAAAACATGTCTGTTCAGAAAGCGTACCTCTTCTGTACCAGGACGCCGCAATGGTATCGATTCGGAGAGTGTTGTTGGGTCCAATTTGTAGTCTGACATCGGGTTTGTTGTCATCTCTTCAAACGCGCCAAGTCGATTTGTAAGAGAAGCATTATCGGTATCAGAGAGAAGCCGCGAGGAACTCACCGGTGGGCCAGACACCAGGGGCCAGAACGTTGCTTCTTATTCCCCAGGGCGCCAAGAGGTTGGCAAGAAGCTTTCCAAGATGCGTGCAGGCGACTTTTGAAAGTGTATAAGATGGTGAAAGGATCATAGGATCGAGACGGAACGAGCCCGAAGACGACACGACAAGAACTTGCGAAGAATGAAAAGGTGGTCGAGGTATCCTTTGCCCACTTGATACACAGAAACGCTGTTGTCGGATGTTTCCCTGATGCAAGAGATCAAGAAAGGCTACTGTGGTGTAATACACAGCAGTGACGTTCGTAGCAAAAGTTTCAGCAAATTCCTCTGGGGACCCAGTGTCCCACAACGCACTCTGAAAGGCCTTGATACTCGGTATCGTGGGCCCGAACGCCGGCGAAGCAGGGGGTGACGGAGGGCCCGTGTATGATATCGGCTGCGGGGGCGAGGGTGATGGTAAAGGATGAGCGTAGAGGTTTCTCGCAATGCCGGCATTGTTAATAAGCAGGTCAACGTAACCATGTCTTGCCCTGATAGTGTCCACCAATGCCAGTAAGCTTTCGCGGTTAGTCACATCACATTGCAAGGGATGAATATTTCCAAATCTCTACGAAAATACGTCTGAGTCAGTGTGGAGAACGTCCAAGAATCGAACTTGAGGCAGCCATGTACTATTCTGCCGAACGACTTACATTATTCTCCCTTGCAGCCTTTTCTAACAGGTGAAGCCTGCGACCGACGATGTAAACTATCGCTCCATTATTTTCCAGAGCAGTTGCCATCATCGATCCTATACCTAGATATTATATCATAACGCAAGATGATGAGCCAACTCCAAATCCAGTTCTAACATAAGGACCCATTACTCACCGGTTGCTCCCCCCGTTATGACAACGACGAGACCATTCACATTGAAGAGGTTAGCCGAATCGAACGGGTTCACGGAAAATGATGCCAGTGGATCGGGATCATCGAAGAGGGTGGTCGAAGCATTGGAAGGGGAAGGTATGCTAGAGTTCATCGTCTGGAACGGTACTACACAAGCTGGCCAATACAAAAACGATCAAAAGCTCAACAGCTTGTTGAGTTTATGGTTTTGAGTCGTCCACGTAGGTCAATAGAGAGGAGTGTCTATAGAAGACGAGGCAGGCACCGCCAATGATAAGTTTCAGGAATACTTATACATAAATCCTTCAGGAATGATGGGCTGATGAAGTTACTTCGAGGCAGTTGCTGTCCATGCCTCCAGGTTCGAAAGAAACCAGGAACTGTCTAGTGTAATCTGCGTTTCTATGCCGAGCTCTTCTATTGCCACAACACACCAGTACGTAGATAATTTTCGAAAGCTAGAGCAAGGTCGTAACGGAACAATCCTGGAACAGACTTCCAAAAGGGCAGGATAACGTACCATGTGACAGATCATATCGGGCGTACATCCCATTACTGCGAATTTTTGCTTCCCGAAGCTGACCTGGCGTGTTCAATCGTGAAGTCGACTTGAAACTGTATTGAAGTATACGCGCGTCAACTATGCGCTCGGAGCCTTATCGACCGACATTCATTATGTGCTGCAACTTAACGATAGGTTCACGTAAATGGCAAATCGGTGAACCAACATTTCTCACCGAGTGTCATGACTTGGAAATTGTCACACGCCTGAGGCGATTTTCCGGCATTGTTCACATAGATATAAAATACCCATGGACCATGGACCTGCTTTGGATCTGAGCAAGCAGGGCGCTCGCTCGTGTGACCCACCTCAGCCCGAGAATCACGGTAGTTCGTAGTATGCTACGTACTAGCCTCTCGTTTATAGGATAACCGACATAGATATGTATGACATTGTTAATGTGCCGAGGATAAAGGAATGTACGGCTGACCTTATTGTCTTTTTCATCTTTTGCACACTAAACATGTCTCGAAACACGCCTTGAACCAGTTGATTTCGTTGATTATTCAATCCAGCTCTGTATTATGTTAGAAAATTATATTAGAAACATCTTTGAATTCCTCGGCATCTTGTGTCTTGTTTTGTTCAACTGTAGTATGATCCTTGGAAACGACTCGACGCAAATGATTTTCGTGCAAAGCTCTTTTTTGCACGTTTCAACCGCAAACCACATTTAATCTGACAGGATGTCATCAAAGTAAATGGACATGGAGATGTATATCTGGGATGATCCGTGGTATACGTACGCCTACCTGCCATAAGCGGTGATCTCTTCCCTACTCTTTTTTCAATCCGTGACTCGGTTGGTATACGTCGCCTCAAGTCGAGACTTGACATAGTCTCCTGCCGTTATTACTTCATACTTTGCTGGGTTGTCCGGCGAAATGCAGGTTGGAATGGGCTGAAAGCATGATTGAGAGGGTACTGTCGCAATCAGACCCATTACACTCACATCCAACATGACATCGTAATCTGTGCCAAAGAAGAGAGGTATCGAATAACGCTCTTGCCCAGAACGGTTGATTGCACGGTGAGGTGTTGACTTAAAGACGTCATCTTGATTGACAGTTATCTTCTAAGAATGCAGCCAGCAATAGTTCAGATGTCAGGATACTTACTTGTCCACCTAGCAAGTTGATCTCCGAGGCTACATATTTTCAACGAACGTTGGACGCGACATAGAGCGATGTGATGACGTACTTTACGACGATTGTCCCTGGTCGATGAACAGCATCAATCCATTTTCCCGCGGCGTTCTTGACCTGAAGGCCCCCTACACTGTCTTGCCACAGAAGTGTGAAGCACTAGTGGACAGAGACCCTAGTCAAACGCCATGTGTTCTGATTCACAGGAAGTTACCTCATAACTAAAGGAGGATACAGATAAATGAAGGAAGATATGAGGATCAAATACTTACTCAGTGTGTTCGCCTATACCGATCTGGCGGTCTTCACTATCCTTCTTGGGGACCTGAGGCGGATAGTGAAGGAGTCTCATGATTGCAGCTGGCCGGATAGTCTGGATTCCGTTAGATCAATCATTCGCCAGCATGACTCAGAGTTAAAAATGGACTTTATCATCGAAGAAATCCTCCGCAAGACCAAGGGCTAGTGCCAAAAGAGAAAAGAGTACTTTTCCTAGTCGTATCGCATCATGACTAAAGTAGGACTTTATACATAGAAAGTCGGTCAATGCGAAATAAGAAACTGACTAATAGGTTAGGACTGCTTCCCTGAATCCAGGAAGGTTTTCCGGCCATTTGTTAGTTCCAGACATCGCTCCAGGCACGATTTTCTGAGCAGTGGGATGATCATCTTCTGCGCGGGATAGTGGCTCCCAGCCTATATCAAATCCTTCATGCAGATCTCCCAGCCCTGCAGGGTTGACATTTTCTTGTAACAGTGCAGTGTAGCCTTTAAAGTTGGTACTCTTGCCGATGTCAAGCTCTTCGGCTGTCTGTAACAGACAGGCATGCGTAGATGAGAGAATCCTACCTTCAGCTTCATCGCAATATCTAAGGAGAAGAACCTCTTGCCGGCCTCAAGAGCCCCTACGATGCTATCCTCGGAGATCCCGTGATTGGTTACTCGAGGTCAATCAGAAAAATGAGTTAGGACGACGTCCCCTATAGCAAAAGTTGCCGTATCGCGTATTCAGTGACGACTTACAGTAGAAAAACCCGACCTGTCCCCCATGCACAGAGTTGAGTCTCAGTAAAACGAACGCAAAAGCAAAAGGGTAACAAAGGGAATAAGACAGCGTACATTGATAGAGGCATCTCGGACTAGTTTCGCGAGAGCACGTCGTTTAGTTACATCATTGCTAGAGGCATCGGCGAAGTCTCTATGACACGAACGTATATTTGAGCCAGACAATGGACGACCATTAGTTTGGGGCTTCAAGCTTCAGAGGCAACCGAGTGCTAACATGACGGGTATATCCTCAAATGTACTATCTGTACGACCACGAGGAAGAAGGCCAGAATCGTTCGTTTGTGTCGGAAGCATATGTATGGTGCAAAGATGCGTTGAACGTACTGCAATGGAGCCGATCTGCGACCGGTCCGGAATACCGAGCCTCAAAAAGTTTCACCATTCCTACATTGTACGTACGGTCTCTTCTTTTACTTTGCTACATGGCTTTTGAGGAATCAGTAATTGTATATAAAGTCCAATGTCATTTCCTTGAGTTTCGTTATTGCGATCTATTCAACCCACAATTTCGCGTCTATTGCTTGTATACACCCGCAAGGTCCCTCGCGAAATGGAAGAAATCAACGCTCGAAGCGTTGACGCCATATTTATAAACCTACGGAGCACAGATACAAACAATGAGACTAGGCCACACAGAAGAGAAAGTGTGAAAGACTTACGAAGCGTGACGCAACATAGCTCGAGAAGAGAGCCTTCTGGTATGGCACTGGCAACCTCTGCAGGAGCGCTTCCAACCCAATCTGCTTGACAAGTGTGTCAGGAATGGCACGGGCCATCACTCCCCGCTTGCTCGGCTCATCATCAAATAGATCCGATGCCTCCAGCTCGGCCTGAAGGTTATTGAGTGTTGACGAAAGCTCATCAGAGATGGTTGTGCGAGCTTTAGCGCCATTGAGTCTTGCATGCTCGCGCCAGATACACTGGAATTCCGCCGCCGCATTTTCAGCAATCTTGTCCTGAACGTCACGGACGTAACTCTTGTAGAATTCGGAAGGTTGGTTATCCTTGAAGACCATGAGGTTGATATACTCGTCGGTGGAAAGTGCAAGACCAGCGAGAACCTCTAGAGAAGAGCTGGTAACACCACCTTTATTTGCACTGGAGTCTTTAAACAAGATAACTTTGCGCTTTTCGAGGTGGAGACGTGCTTGCTGGGTGAGGAACAGGTTGGCTCCCTCCACAATGTACTTGAAGTGAGGCTTGCCCTCTGAGTCAACCAACGCAGAAACATTTGAGATATTCACGGCCTCGGGTCTACAATGGAGTTGAGTCAGTACAGAAGCTGAAAAAATCTCACGAACCGGCCGCCACAAGGTACGAAAATGTCGGCCTTGAATCGTAGATGAGCACCGTTTCGGAAGTCAGTCCCATCGATGACAACTTCACCAGCTAGATGTCAAGGCGATCAACGACTCAAATGAGTCTGATATAACACAAGCGACGCACAAGGTAATTTCACATCTTGATCCTCAATCCTGACCAGATAGCCGTCCTTACCCAATTTTGAAAGATCAAAGTGACTGACTGGCACACGGAGACGGGCTAGACGAACGAGCTCATCGCGATTGAGACCCGCAGGGTCCGCGAGAACACCACTGCCGTCGATAATCGCCACTGTTTTGTCGCTTGAAAGCAAAATCTCATCTAACCAGATGGTAAGTAACTACGTCGGATATAACCTTGATACATGCAACTTACTTGATCCTAGATCACCGTCTAGATGAAAAGTCCAATAGGTAATTCTCAACGATGATATTACACAAGAAACAATCGCACGTACCGGGGCCTCCGGTCTGCACTTTCGTAACATTTTTCTCCTGTAGCCCGAGTTGCTTATATATGCCTAGCACATATTGTCGGATAGACCGCGAAGTCATACCATACGTATCATGCGGAATTCCGCCGAGTTTTGCTGCGCTCTTCCCAGTAGTGAAAGACTTCCACCACGTCTCTGCACCACGTTCACGCGCATGCACTAAATCAGTGATCGCCGCCTCAGATACATTGAACCAAAACCAAAAGGAAATAAAAGAAACGCACATGCGGCCCAATCCATCATGTCCGCGGTACCCTCATCCGGCCCCAAAAACAGGATCTCAGGCTTGCCATACAAGTCTACCAATCGCTCTTTGATACCAGGTGTTTGGCCCGGGATGAGTAGATCGATGACCGCCTACGATCGTCAGATACTCTTGAACGATCGACATGTCAACCTTATACGTACATCAACATACTTCTCAAAGCAGCGTCTGGGATTAGCACCGAGTCTGTGGTTGAATATGAGCAGATGGATAGTCGTGAGGTTATGAGGATGACAAACGAGGGTAGGATGGTACCCTTGGCACCACCTTCAGGAATATCCTTGTTCTTCAGATTCTGAGTCGCAGCAAGATTGTAGTTTTCGTCAAAGAGCATCCTCTGGTTGATGGAATAGTTCCTAAGGGGAATCAGGTTGGATGAAGATGTGTAAAATGAGCAACGCATTACTCTTTGTTGCGAGACATGACGAGGCGGATGCCACCACGGGCGACATCACGGAAACGGATATGAAAGCCTCGGAAATCGTTTCCTATAATGTATTGAGAAGAAGGTAGCAGAGGAGTAACAAGCAACTGACCGATAACAAAAAACATGCCAAAAGGTTTTTTGGGATACTCAATCTCAGGCAAAAAACTTGGAGCAAGACGGAATGAAAGTGCAACCTTTGTTGGCTGGTAGAAATTGGTCTTGAGAACATGCCTGATTCATTTTCAACGTCGTAAAACGCTATGGAACAGAAAGAGTATGCACGAACTTGTTGAAGATCAAAAGACTCTCAAGGACTTGCAGCTCGTGCTTGTTGTGTACAGTGCGGCGGAGCTTATCGTAAAGCTCTTCATCAGTGAGCGGCTGGGTCGTCTGCAGGCGCTGGTATGACAACGTAGGCCTAGATTTTCTCAATTTCATGACACAAGAATCAGAGGAAGATCCATCCTTACATCAATTGTGAGGCGTCATCCGCACTTGGATAGTGCGACATTGCGAAGTTCACATAGAGAAGGCGGATCTACGCAAGACCAACGCGTTGAGGATCTCGAGGGCTAGACCGCCATTGACCGGCTAATACAGGGGACATACTAAATCGGGGTATGCGTGGAGGACCTGTGCAATGCTCTCGCGTGTAAAGGTCTCTTCGCGGAAGCGGCGCTTGATGTCATTGAGAACTTCGGCATGGGTGGGATCGTTCTCGTTTAGAACGTTCTTGAGATGGAGGTATGCTGTCCCCAAGCGGTTACAGAAGTGCTGTGCAAATATCCACCCGCAATCTGTGTCGAACGAATGTAAGCGAGTGTAACTTGGAAAGGAAAGAGTTCCAACCAACAGGCATAGGTTGCTTCTTGTACTGCGTGACCACCAAGGGCCTTGGGTAGGAAGAACGGGTTGTCAGGCAGGCAGAAGAGAAGGGAAGCCTCCTTCATGACTTGGAAAATGGAGTGCTCGATGGGCGGTGCATTTGCACCTGGAAGAGGATTCAAGTAGAGGGAGATTATCGTAATACCGTTTGAGAATTGCTCTAGAAAGCCACACTGTTATCGAAAATCCGAGATTTGAAGAGTTTGTGACGTACCAACGTATTTGCGTGCGGAGTAGAGGGAATAGAAATGGTAAAGATTGGAAAGGGCGCTAATAAGCGAGCACTGAGTCATATTTTAGTG
Source organism: Termitomyces heimii (assembly GCA_003313675.1). Lineage (NCBI taxonomy): Eukaryota > Fungi > Basidiomycota > Agaricomycetes > Agaricales > Lyophyllaceae > Termitomyces > Termitomyces heimii. The sequence goes on from QLON01006275.1 coordinate 15,073, forward strand.
GTGTACATGTAACGACGAACCTGAAGAATTTGGAAGTCCCACCCATCTTATACCCGATGACAAGTCGGCGCTCGCGTGAGCCTTCGACTTCGAAGACCTCGATGACGGGTCCGTACCGCGTCTCAACGTTCCACATGATTTTTTGGTAGATTTCAAGAGTGTTCTGGGTGGCCTTCTCCAGGAAGACAGCATCAGAGACGGTTCGGATATCCGTCTTCTGGCCATTGGCGGGAGGGGTATATGAAGGCAATTTGCACCTTGTCACGAAGTAGCAACGCAACTGTTGAGAAGCCGTCGCAGAAATAGAGCCTGCTGAACGGAACGTTTCGAGGCGGAAGGCGTTCTCGGGAGTGGAATTGTCCAAAAATTGTTCATCGATTCTGGAAAAATATTAAGGAAGGTTGGAAAGTCGACGATGAAATTCTAACGTGCCTTGCTTCACAGGTTGAACCTGGACCTTCAGTAACAGTTAAGCCAGGAGGACTAGTGTGGATGAATGTTGCGCCATTCTCGTCGACTTTTTCGAGATCGATCACAAGTTTGCTTGGGTCATGTTTGGTATAGGCCAGGATCTTGGCGCCAAAGAGCGCAATGATATGATCAGAGATCACAGTGCGACTTTCATTCTGGAAATACGTGTCGTCAATGCCTAGGTTGGTGTAGAACCAGTTGACTTCGTTGGCCACGAGTTCGCGTGGAATAAAGCCCTGGGAACGAAAGAATGATGTCAGACGATGACAGTGATGGGACGGCGCTAAATGATGACAGACCTTTGTGGCGACATCTTGCTCAACGAGGGCGCGCTGTTCTTCCTTGCCCTTGAAGACTGGGGTTGTATAACCGGGCAAGTTCTTGACTCTGTTCAGCGAAGCATCGCTGAGATTACGCGCAGACGATGGTCTCAAGGCTGCGAGGATGTTGGGATCGAGATGGGGTGGATTTCCTGAGATTGGTGTGGACATTGTCGACGACGGTGAGGTGATGAACAGGAGGAATGTTCTGTTATGAGTTTAATTTATAAATGTGATGCTTACGTATAATTCATAGAGGATTGCAAGTTCCGAGTAGCTGGAATAAACATCACAACTATTGTCTTCGCTAACGGACCATGGATCAGTTTCATCGCGTGACGTCTGGTCTGCAACATAAGCTGAGGGAAACCCTTGGACTATGTCCAATCAACACCCAAGGGCATGGAACAGCACACTGACATGTGGCTCGCAACCACGGGTCACGACATTTACTAAATATTAATCTGACAGAGATATATACTTACACTGCAGGATCGATAGAACAGCCCTACGAGGATTATGGTTACTCACCTGCTGTGGGTATATAGGCATTCAGGTATATGTCATAGATTAGTACACTAGCCAGCGGTCATTGTGAGAGTGTATTAACCAAAGCGCTGAAACGTACAATCCACATAGATAGATAAGGAAATGCTTTCAACCACCCGCTATTCTCGCACTTTTTCGAATCCCAGTCGACCCTCTACCGCCAGTGTTGTCAACTTTTCCACCTCCATTAAGCAAACTCATGAGCCTCTTTGTCTCCGCCTGCTGTTTTGGATCTTCATACGTGACCCGTATACGGTTCTCCTCTATCTTAGCAGTATCAGGAATATCCAACAGATCCTCGTATGGCTCGAATGGCCGAACAGAATCATCATAATTAGGTATCGGTAATTCAGCTAGCTGCATCTGCGCACTTGATGCCTGCCGTGATTGTGGCCTCGTAGGGCGTTGTGGACGCTGTCGTTTGCCTGGCCTGCTATTTTTCTGTACAGGCTCTGGAACGTCGTCGCCTGTAGTCCGTTTGCCCAAAAGGGTAGTGATATTATCTTCGAGCGCCTTTGCTATGTCCCAAGGAATCCGTGTGGGTGACTCTGTCGGTATCTGCTCACGAGGCTGGCGTTGGCGTTGGCGTTGTGCCTTGCATTGGGTCTTGAGCGGAGACGGGGAGCGGGATGACGGGACTTTTGCCTGTCGACGCTCATGCTCAATTTCAAGTTGGGTTGGTCTACGGGTTAGAGCAATGCGTCCGGAGGATTTGGGATGGGCATTGTGGTGATGAGGGGTATGGTGTATTGCAGGTGTCGAGCGTGTCCGCGATGGAGTGCTAGGGTATTTGGACGCGCCACCGACAAGTACTCCGGTCGGCTTGCCAAAAGGGAAGACTTCAGAATGAATACTGAGATGTGTAGGTGTTATTGGGTTTCGCTGGGTAGAGGTAGCCAATATACTGTCTGGTTCAAACATCGGCATGACTTCCCGAGGAGTTCGCCGTGGTGATGCACTGGGCGGCCTGGTTTGAGAAATCTGTTTGAATTGATCAAACATTTCATCGAATGGGCGATCTGGGCAAATGAGACGCGTTAGTTCAATGTTCAACAAGACGAAAATCGAGTCTCACCCGCAACGTCTTTGGACACAGTCTCGATAACAGGCTCCTCACTAGGCGCAATCTTTTTTCCCCGATCAAGAGTTTGAATGTCATTCATGTTATCATCAAGGTCAACATCCATGAGGTTTTCTCGCTTTGATGGACCAGCATTTTGCGTGAGAAGAGGGACCAGAAATTCTGAGGTATGGGGGATAACGCCAGTAACGGCAATATACGCTAACCATTTCACATTCACTACAGGCGTGCCCCATTCCAGTGCCTTGTCAAATTTTAGCCCAATACCAGACGGACACAGCAGATGAGTTGACTTTTTGGAGAACGACTGCTCCAACTTGATTCCTGCGTGGTAACACCTTTGTGATCTTTCAAAGAAGTTCAAAAGCGCAAAGCCATACCTAGTGCCCGCAAAAGTCTCGTTATCCAGGTAGCCTCTGCTTGATCCAAACCTGAGAAGCTCAATCGAACTGTCTCCGCACCTATGAGGGTATTAGCTGGAGGAAAGCAGGGAAACTAGTGTATAATAACCTGGAACAGGAACCGCAATGCTCAAAGGTAGGAAAGTGATATGGTCTTCTGGTGGACAGACGCATTCTTGAAAGACACAACGCTCCAGCCAACATTCTGTCCGATACTTGCCACGCAGGGTTTCGTCAGCTTCTTGCATGTACAGTTTGCTACCGCTGTTACCGAACAGGCCCAGTCAGAGGAAAACAAGTCCTGGAAGACTACCCACCTGACCAACCGGACAATGATGTAGTCCACGTCCTCATCTTCTAAACCAAAAATCATCCGACCGCCATTCTCCTCGATTGCTGTGCGCACCGAAGGTGACTTGGCTTCACCCAAGGCAGAAAATTTAAGGCCAGCAAATATTCCCGTGGTATGCGCGGTCACAGAAGTTGGACTTTCACCATTGACGTCGCCCTCGCGTACCGGGCCTGCAGAAGCCATAAATGATTTGGAAGCGGTATCTATGGCCGGCATTGTCCGTGTGCGCCTGAAAGGCTGGGGCCGCGAAGAGGACGTTGCTTCAGGACGGGCAGGAGCAAAGGAATTCGCGCGCCGAAACTGCGAAATCACACTCCCCGTTCCCTTTCTTCCCTCAGGTAGAGGCGAGGGTGGCCGTGGCACGGACTGTCGCAATACTTTGGACGGACTCTTAATAAGCCCACCATCTGATATTTCGTAACCACGTCTGCCAAGAAGACTACTCCAAAGTTGAAGTGTCGCTTCGGGAAAACGCTTGACATTGGCGAGTTCTTCCTCTGAATCGTCTTGGTTGTTTTCAGGCTGGTCAGAAGGAGTAGCTGAGGTTGGCGGAGGTGAAGTAGGTAGAACCTCTTCTAGAGGAAATTTGCGCTCTGGGCGCGGCCTTCCCACTTGATACTTTTCTTCATCAAATCTACCTGACGAACAAGTCGATGGAGGAGAGCCGTAAAGTTTTGATACTCACCTCCGAACTCTAACGAGTCCCAGAACCACTCCTCCCACACGAGATGGACATTGGCTTCACCCCTACTGTTAAATTTCTCTGCATATTTCATCTTGTCTGTCTCTTGTTCCCCGGAGCAGAGCAAATGCGTTACCCTTACAGGCCGCTCAAGATTCTTCAAGTACACACCGCCATGTTCTGTCACTAGCTTGTTGATCTGGGTCCGTCGTACGATTTCGTCAATTCCAGAAGGACAAATTACTACACCAGAAAATATTGGGAGACGATATTTCGCGACTTCCTGTGCAGAATTAATTTCGTCCATATGAAATGTATAATCTAGCGCACATCTTCCATTTCGACGTCGTCTCCCCGCAACCATACCTGATAACTATTTGAAATCCAAGAGGGGTGTAGAATAGGTATTTTCCTCTGAAGCGCACACTAGACGGAGATCAATATGTTGTCCAAAAATCAGATTATGTACTCGCCTGATACTTGGCACCTCCATGGTCTACTGCCACCAAATGAGTAACACGGTCGGTAAAGGCACTCGTCGTAGTAGCACCAAGCTCTACTGCCTGTTTAAATATTGTCGGCTGATCAAAACATTCATTAAGAGCATGAAGATATTCAACAACCACCACGCACTTTGTCAAACGCTCCCGTCGCGCAGAGCACCACTCCTCTAAATGGACGCGGACAGAGATCCACGGCAACAGTATCATCACTCCCAAGCTGACTTTCTTCTGCCAAAATAGAGTCGTCACGTCGTAAACGCCGTGGTAGTGCACCTTCTTGTGCTGGGCGAAGTTTGACATTTGGGACCTGTATATCTTTTCCATACAGTCACAGCGGAGCAAAATTACTCTCCTCACCTTGGCCGATTTGTTACTCCTGCGTCTCATATAGAGCTCGCGTGTGAACGATCAATGTATGAGCCACCCATTGGGCAGATTTCGCGAATAGACCCACCCTGAACCTATCACGTGGACACAGTGCACCCTTGAACATGTGACTCCCCTTCACAGTTCGTCTCATTTCGTAACTGATTACTCACTATCCTGAAAAATAGTTGTATGGTGACTTTTGGACTTTTTCCTGACATTACTTTCTACGAGACGTAAACCAGTGTTTAGTGTTTGGAATCATCCAGCGTAAAGTAGCTGTCATCCGAAATTCTCAGACTTATTTACATGTATTGATTCATAACACCAAATTTTGAGCTCTTAATTACTTTTGTCTTGATGCCTTCTCGAGATAAAATTGATCCAAGGAGACTGGTGGGCGTGCATGCAGAACGGGTAGCGAACGTTTCTAGCACAGACTACCCTGGACACTATCATGGAGAGGACAACTCCTGGAGTTTGGAAACATTCAAGAAGGTGCGCCATCAAGCTCCTGAATCTTATACAATTGTCGACTGAGAGAATCTCTTTTGCAAAGGTAGAACTTGAAAGTTAGCGTCCAGAGGTTATCCCAACGTTCAATAGATTTTGACTTGGTGGGGGTGGATGCCTCGATCGCGAATGCTTTTCGTCGGATACTAATGGCAGAGGTGTGCCGGGCTCTATTGACCGAAGACGTCCCGCTCACTCAAACCAGGTACCAACAGTTGCTATCGAGAACGTATATGTCTGGGACAACACCAGTGTCATTCAGGATGAAGTACTCGCGCATCGTCTCGGCCTCATTCCTCTGAATATCGACCCGGCGCGGATGACCATGCGAGGTGGTACGTTTACAATTTCCAACTTTATTATTGACAACAGCGTTTACAAAAAAAAACCAGCTGACGAAGAGTTCACGGACCGTGATACGGTTGTGTTCAAACTGAGTATCCTTTGCGAACGGAACAACAACGCGCCGAAAGACAGTACAAAGCCATCTGAACTGTACAAAAACCATGAGCTCCTCTCTTCACATCTTCAATGGGTGCCAGCAGGCGAACAGAGTGATGTATTTGCCGACCTTCCGCCAGCACCGACCAACCCGAATATCGTCCTCGCCAAGCTGAGACCAGGCCAAGCGGTAGCAATGGAGTTGCATGCGGTCAAGGGAGTCGGAAAGGACCATGCAAAATTCAGTCCAGTCGGTCCGTCTATTCGCTTCCCTCCCGTGGACACTATTCCTCATTTGATTGTTTAGCCACTGCTTCCTACCGCCTCCTCCCTCATATAACCATAAAAAAACCGATTCCACCACATCTGGCTGAAAAATTCCAGCAATGTTTCGCACCGGGGGTTGTCAACATCCACCCACAGACGAAAGAAGTTACTATTGATAAAAATAATGTACGCAAAGATACCGTCAGCCGTGAAGTGTTGCGGCACCCTGAGTTTTCGGATTCGGTGGAGCTTAGTCGCGTACGAGATCACTTCCTATGTGCGTTTACTCTACTCGTGATAACGAGATTGCTTTGTTGACACCGGTATACTCTTTTAGTTAACATTGAATCAGAAGGACCGTACGCCCCCGAACGTCTTTTGCTTGAAGCAATCAAAATCATGCGAGAGAAAATTTCTGTTCTCCGAAAGGCTGCGGACGTACTACTTGTTGGAGATTCTCCGGACGACGTCGATGTACAGATGTCCGAAGCGTAACGGATATGTTTCATGTCCCCGACTGAGTCATTAAATTGGAGTAGGACACAATTCCGCTACGACTGCTGCTGTGAACTATCTATCTAACCTAAAATCTTGCCTGCTCGTATCCACAGGCTGAAGAACTGTGAATTTTTTGGCTCGTACTTGCCTGAAGATACTAATCAACTAATGCTCTCATTGCCTCGTCATGTCAGTTCATCTGAAGGAAGTAAATTACTGTGTATGACATCATGATGACAACTAAGCAAATAAAAGAGCCACTCCTCCAAGGGTCATAGAGAACAGCAATGCCAATTTGTAATTAGTCTGCTCCATCACACTTGCTCCATTTCCTGCCCCTGCCGTACTGCTGTTGTTATTGGTCCCATTGCTGCTGTTATTGGTCTCATTACTGCTGTACACGCGAACAGAAGCAATCTCGAAGTATGCTGTAGCATAATTCGAGCCATTACCCACGACATAATCTGGGTAGCAGGTGCCAGTGCATGTCTGTGAGAAGATAGATGGATTGCCAGCAAAATCTTTGCAGAAGGCAAGACACGAAGTCAGCACTCAAAAAGAAAGAGGCAAACGGATAACATTACATACCACCGCAGAGGGTTATGTCGAAGATCAGGTTGTGAGGTTCAAAAAACTGGGTCATATCGCAATTTGTTGACGGCCAATTGCCAGAAGGAGTACCGAGTGTGGACGTGTCAATAGAACCATTACCGGAGGTAAGAGATATGGGAACTTTTGATCGTGGGATGAACCATATTCTGAAAATAGCATGTCAGACAATCACGCAAAAGATATAGGACAGAGATGACACCAGGAACATAAAAGGACAGTGACCTACGAGATACCACTCGTCGCGTATTCAGTCACGTATACACCTCCTCCTCCTGCAGCGAAGCCTTGACCATATGACGCCGGGAGTGTATCAGTCACAATACAGCCTGAATTGTTGTTTGCGAGATATGAACAGTCTCCGCTACCTTCCTTTGAGGTAGAAACCAGACTGGGGTTGGTAGATACGCAGCCAGGTAGGGTGTGCAGTCCCATCTGGTTTTGAGTAACTAAATTCACACCTTCCAGAGTATCAATTTCGCTACAGGAAACGCAGTCAATGTGCCTCGGAGACAAATCGACCCCATCGTCTACTCACCCTCCTGTTGGCCAATCGGGTGCTTGGGACCACCTGGGAACCAACGACGTATAAATAGAATATTTTCCCAGGGAAAAAGGACGCATACCATGCAGGCCAAACAGAACACTATTTTAGTACATCAGCTGACAGTTTTTGGCTCTTGCAAATGGCTTACTCCGAAAGGTATATGGAACATATCTGCTACCCAAACAGTTCCCAACCCGTAACGCTCATTGGTAGTGATGCGGACAGTGTTTCGCTTCTGGTTGAATGGTACCGTAGACGTGTTATCGACTTTAATTATTGCATGATTGGTGGAAGGATCGACGAAGGCAAGCTTTGAAGAAGCTGCCTCAGAGGCTGACACAAAACTAGACAAGAATAAGGCACTTTCACTTGATCAACAGCCTAGAGATACTTACATTACATCTCCATTTGTCAAGTTATCGACTGTTCAAAGGTAAATCTAGGGCACGAATTTTGATACATACGTGTACTTGCAATGGTCAAAAAAAGTCCAGTCATCGAAAAAGGTTGTGCCCGAGTATTCCTTTATGAGGCTGTAACTTGTTGCGGCGGCAGGTCTGATGACTGAGACACCAACTAGAAGTGTCGCTGAAACGATGGCGGTGAACACTTTCATTCCGAGGCAGAGTGATGTGGTGGGTAAGAACAATGTTCACTGCGTGTCGGCAAGAGCTGCGATCTAGGATAAAAATATAGCAGTGTTATTACAAGCGGCGTGATTGTCGCAGTGAGCGTTCACATGGATCTATTTCATATATTCTTCACGACACCAATTAAGAATTGATTGTGGCTGTCAAAATCAATTTTGTCAAGTCAACAATTAGACTTGCATGCAGACAGCAACGCAAACTTTTCACATTCATGGGCTGCTTGGAAAAACAGGGGCGATGAAACAGGAAGTAGAGGTTACACACAGACTGTTGCCACGTGTTCGCGCCGTAACTGGATGTAACAAATGAGATTACGTAGGCCGCCGAATGACATGCGCAGACGTGGGAAACCAGATACTTAGGTTTTTCCTGCCCTTGTTTGTTATGTTCTTCTGGATCCTCTCCACACTCAAGCGGGTTTTTCCTCGCGTTTCTTCCATGTTTTCATCTCTGGCTGATCATCACCTCCTGACCAAGTCTTTACATTAAAATTTGATGTACTGCCGTCTCAGATCCAGAGCAGAGCGCCTATATATCTTTGGTACATGCAGTGCTTGCGAAAGCCAACTCCGACATAATTAGAACTGACTCTTCCTGCCCCTATCTTCGCGTCTGGAACAAGATTCTTAGTTATCGTTAGATCAATCGTATCGGTAAAGGTATCTAACTGATCTTTATAGAATGTGACAAGACTGCCCGGCGCTCCTAAGTATATGCAACACGGAGTCTCGTGATACTCGAGACATACTCTCCAGGACTAGAAAGATTCAGAGACGAAGAAGAATGACAGTTTCGATTCCCCCAAGGAATGAGGTTCAAAACGAGGGTCTACGTGCTGAGATAAGCGTCGGGGTGAGAACAACCTTCCCATCGCCCGCCCCCCCCCCCCCTCGACGGTCTTAAAAGTACAACAAGAGTGCGTTACACATGACAATTTCGCACTCACCACACCCAAGCTCGCTCGACGCCCCGATCCCGTTGAAGGCTGGCCACCCATCCAACCGTGGCCCACACGGACCATGCACAGATATGAGCTTCGAGCCAAGGGCCCGAGTGGACAGTTGCCCAAGACACATACAAAAGTAGCATTGCACAAGCAAGCATATTTAGACTGAGCCCAATTAGAAAAGGGAAATATAACCTTAGGACCAGCATCCAAACCGTTGGAACACATAGATAATTTGCCTTTGTACACTGCTGAGCCCGCCTTTGGGACACGTGTCTTCCAGTAGAGGTTTCAAGTAGCGAATTATTTCTCCAGGACAAAGGTATATCTGATGGTTGCATAACCATGACTAAATATTGGTGTCTGCAAAATTTTAAGGATGGGACATCGACATTGCGAAGTTCACCCGCATTGTACGAAGCGTGTTTCCTGACTCCAAAGTATGTCCATCACAAGATTCGTAATTTGTGCATGTACCTCAGCATGAAAAGCGTAACACTGTAGTAGCAGTATTGATTGTTGTACAAATTTAGCGACCTTATGGAGACTCATGAAACAAAACACTTGATACTTCCGTCGATTAGATAACACATCTCGACCTGGGGCTGCCGTTTGCCGGAATCAAGGTTTTGATGATGAAAGCCACGCATGGTATCCCAATGGTTCACATAGACGTTTTCCTAGACAGCTTCGATGATACCAACGAGACGCAAAGTCCTGGTCAGTCCAGAAGTGGTAAGTGGAATGATTCGGGAGAAGGCAACTCTATTGGAGCTGATCTGATTGAATTTGATTGTCTTGGCTACAGCGCAGCTCTCCTCTTTATTCCATGTCTGGGTGGAATGACAGACCCAGTTCAATGTGGCGAACGTCCGGCCAGCTAAGCCGCCGGCGCTGGCTCTTCTGTGGCCTTGTGGTCCTCATTATCTTCCTCATCACTCACCCTGCGAGCATTTACATGCCTAGCCATTCTCCTACAGTCACTGCGGAACCCAAACTAAAGTGGGCTGCTCCTCCGACCTTGCAGAAGCTGAGACAGTGGGAGCGTGATCTTCCGCAACATAATCTCGACTTGCCCTTCCCAGAAGGCAAAGATGGTCGCTACGTCAAGTTCTCAAACCAAGTCAAGAGGCTGGGCTGGAACAATGCTTTCAATGAAATGTGTGTACATCCATTTCTACGGCTTAACTCATGAGTTTCACAACTATACAGTCTGATGAACACACATCTTGCATATGAGTCAAAGCGGGCATATGTCTTCCAGCCTTACGTATGGAAAGAGGAGCACTACCCGTGGCCGCCAGAGGTCTATCGGAAAAAGGAATCCCTCCCTCATACTCCTCTCAATGCCATTATATCCGGACCGTCTGCAGGTGGTCCTTGGGACGTGGGTGATGATGCTCCCCGTTCCATCTCTGCAGAATGGTTTGATATCGTGTGCCCACGAAGGGAACGACGTATCATCAACACCCGTGAAGTGAAACCCGTGATTGGTTGGGCAGACGGCATTGACATCTTTAATCATTGGAAAAAGATACTTCTCGACGCGCCCGAACGTTGTATAGAGATTGAGCCCGAACACTACAAGAAGGACTTTTATCCCCAAACTTTCGATTTGTGGCTCTGGGGCAGTACACGCGTCCTTTCTCTTTGGCCCATGTTCTCCCAATCACCAACTTCCCGCCTTCTCGAACCTTCCCCCATTGTACTCTCAGCGGTCGAAAGAAATGCATATCTTTTTAATCCCCGTGGACCCCGTTCACAGCACCCAGTCTCCCGTAGTCCTTATGACCGCATGCTTGCCATCCATGCCCGCCGTGGAGATTTCAAAGAGGCTTGCTTGCATCTTGCAAAATGGAACTCGACGTTCTATAGCTGGAATTTACTCGAAGAACTTCCTGACGCTTTCACGCCCCCACCTGGCGGAAAACAAGGGGAAAACACGCCCGAAAACATTGAAAAGTACTTGGAACACTGCCTGCCACAGTTTGACGACATCGTAGCAAAGGTCCGGGATTCTCGGTACGATTACCTGCGACAGTCGAAAGCTGGCCACAAAACGCTAGATGTGCTTTTCCTGTTGACAAACGCGAAGGGTGAGTGGCTTGACCAGCTCAAGGCGACTCTTAGCGAGGATGGCTGGCATACCATCGTTACCAGTAAGGACTTGGAGCTAGATCAAGAGCAAACCGAGGTGAACATGTCTGTTGACATGGAGATCGCACGAAGAGCAGCAGTCTTTGTTGGTAATGGGGTACGGTGTTCTCAATCTTGTCGAGGTTTGCCTGACGCTGAATATCTGTATAGTGGTCCTCCTTTACAAGTAACATCGTTCACAAGAGATTAGTAGATGGAAAAGAGCCTATTAGTTGTCGTTTTTACTAATTAAATAGACACGGGTTTGGCCCTCCTTGTACTTATGAAAGCATGAAGCTATCGTAGTTCTCCATAAGAATGTGTTGATGTGCTGACACATACTATTCCCGGAGAACAAATCCCACGTGTATTCATCACACTCCTTTTCATCTTACTCTAACAGCGGCCATGGATTATGACCGCAAATCTAACGTATCTTCTTTCTATGGAGGTCGCAAAGGTTCATTAGATGCTCTCAACGCAGATTTTCCGGCTACAACGACAACTGGACGGCCCCGAGACGACGTTTCATCGTTCTACAATCCAGAGCAAGTTCCTCGCAATAGTTTGGACCCACTCCATGGTCCTCGTACAAGTACTGCTGGATACAACAGAGGTTCATTCTTTCATGCAGGCAGAGAGGAACCTTTAAAAGGTGGCTCGGACGAGGAGGAAGAAGCTGGGAACCATGTTGGCCAAGCGATCTGGGATGTGTATGCAGATTTCAACAACACCGGGCCTCGGTATAGCAGTGCGTTTGGCCAGACAGAAAAAGGGTGCGGCCCATGGCCCATTGGTGAAGAGGTGCTGACCGACTCCGTCAAGTTATCAACAGTTACCCCCCTCAACGCCAAAACAAGAGGACGATAATACAGGTGCGAGTACGGTAGAGATGGTTACAGTTCCAGCACTTGGACCAGAGTGGGGTCGTTCAGAGATGCGAGATATGACCAAAGCAGGTCGGCGAGAAAAAAAGGCGGACGCACGTCGCGAGAAATTTATTGCATGGAATAGAGGGGAGCGTGGAATATGTGGCAAGTATTTCACAAGAAAGACACTTGTTATTACAGTATTTTGTCTATGTGCTATGTAAGTTTCTATATTGCTACCTCATGTTTGTTCTCTTATCTGTTACCATAGCGTTGCCGTTATTCTCGGATTCACGATTCCCCGAGTACCCGCGTTCTCCTTTGACAACGATGCCCCGTTGAAACCAGCATCTGGGGATTGGAATAATTCCGTACCTACTTACTTCAATCGGGCTCCCGCCAACTTCTCGTTTCCTGCGTTTGCCTCTCTCCAAGTGAACACAGACAATAACTATGTACCTGTTCATTTCAAATCCCTCAAGGCAAGCGTCTATGATTTGCAAACTTCCATGCTCGTAGGCGTCGGCGACTGGGGTTCTCATACCCTTTCAGCTAAGTCGTTTCCGGACATTCTAGTCCCCCTGAACTTCACTTATGTCGCGTCAAATTCCTCGGACCAGACATGTACGTTGCATGACTTAAACAATGGCCTGATGTCTTACCTTCTGTAGGGATGAATTGGTATAACGCATGTAAAAGCAGAACTCTTTTTGTCAATCGGCAGCGTGATCGTATGTCTGCTGCATTTCTCTGATTTTTTCCTCTTGCTCAGGGTTTACACTAGCCCTTAAGTTCCGCATTGTTCTCGACATGAACATCCTTGGCCTTCCGACTTCACACCAGACATCAACGCAGGTGTCCGATGCCTCATGCCCAATCGAACTCGACCCACAACATAGTTAAACATCTAATCTCATTGGACGTTAATTGACTCTGCACACTCGCGTACTATCACATGCTCTCCTTTAGCACATTAACAGTTATCATCATAATTTGCGGCATTTCTATCTTCGAATCCCTTCTTCCCATATCCTGCACGAAACCCTGTACTAGTTTCGATATGTTTCATGGACTGATTATTTTCCAGTTGTCGGATTTCTCCAATCTTCAAGAAGTATTTCTGTTGGCTCTGTCTCGATTGAGTAATAAGTGACGCCACTCGGCCATGGATATTGCATCCTTACTGTGCATGACACCAATGACGAGAGCTACAGAAGTGCATGTTGAAGCCGACGGGAGAATAAGCACGAAAACCAGACAAACCTTATGCCTCAAGCTGACAGTATGCTACTGTAATTGGGAAGGGTGGTTCGTTCATGTTTTCTATGAAAGATTGGCATAAATGTCATGAAGGCAAACCAATATAGTAGATTTACGAATTCTGTACACCGAATAGATATCATACCCTTTGAAAGAATAAAGACCAAGAGTCTATTAAGCATGCATGTTTAGGCTGTCCGCGATGAAATCCCGAGGGCTGTACTTGGTACTCTCTTAACTAGCCTCCATACCG